>APFE030199838.1:100174-116515 GCA_000404065.3 Pinus taeda
TGAGATTCCACTTTCCCCTGCTGCCTAACATCCCTCCCCACTCCCAAAAATTTCCCCAAGAATTTAGAAGCCCCCTATCCCCTTCATTTCGCTTCATTTCAAACAAATTCCTTGTTTCACACATCGGGGCAAGTTTCACTCAAATGATGTTTCAGAGAAGTCAGAGATGAATTTTGGAAAAATGAGAGACGTTTTTGTCCACAACATGCCAAGGAAGAAAAACCTCCTTCACTTTTTACACAGGTGTCATGGTTTGAGAGAAATGTCAAAAATACCGGCGAAAATGAAGGTGCTCCAAGGACGGTTGGCCAAAGCACAAAAACGAAAGAAAAACGCCCGATCCACTCCAAATTTTGGCCAAAGCCTCTTTGACTGAGCATGGTACTTGATTGGGGACTCCCAGCCCAAATTTCAAGAATTTGGAGAAAATTTTGTCATTTGTGAATTTTTTGTGCAATTTACAGGTTTTGGCCATTTCAAGCGCCGCGTTCCAAGCGTGGCTATTTTGGAGGACTACTCGGAAGTTTGAAAACTTGGCATTTTTGGAAAGGGCATGCAAAGAGAAAAATTACCAATACTTGGGAGAAGCCTGATTTTGAGATTTGAGCCTCCAAAAGCTCAAAATACATCAAAAAAATGACTTTCTGCTCACTTTTTGAGTTGCAGAAAGTGACCTTGGGAGAAATGGTTTTTGAGGGGGAAAAACAATTCCAAATTCAGAAATTCCACTTGGGATGGAAAGTAAACAGACCAAGCTTTCCAATGAGCCATATTTCACCTGATTTGGACCAGTGAAACCCACTCAAAAGTTGCTACAAAGGGGCGCGGCAGTGAGAGCCAGGGGGCGCGGCAGTGAGAGCCAGCGTTGCCAGAATTGACCTTTTTTGTCAAAAAACTCTGTTTTGACTATGGTTGACAATTTTTACTTGTAGATGATGGATGAATGTAATATTTTCATGGCACTTTGATAGATTTTATCTCTCTTTACCCTTCTAGAAGCTTCTTTGATGTAAATAGTGAATATTTAATGCATGGATAGGCTTCCTAAGTTTTAGAGGCAAGTTGTTGAGCTGCCTATTATCTAGTGCTTAGTTTGGAAATAGTTCAAACTGCTCCTAAAAGGATGAGCTCGACCCCTAGAGGCAAGGGAAGAGGTTAGCTTGCCTATATTATGTGTTTTCTTAGTCATTTTGAGAGGTTGGAAGGTTGGACTCTTGTGGGAGAAAGTTTCATTGTATATTGTACATCTATATTTGCAATTTCAAGAGGAAGAAGGCCAGGGTTTTGCAGACATCCTTGTGGATTCTTGTGGATTGTAGTGTTGATGGTGTGTTCTCTACATGTTCTTGTAATTTTGTTTATGTATTCTACATCTCTCTTTTGCTTCTATTTGGACAGATGAAGTGGTAAAGTTTGAATACATGCTTTGACATGCTCAGCTTTTTAGTTTGTTCAAAATTTATGTTTTCTACTGTCTAGAGAGGATTCAAATGGTTGTTTGCCCTCTTTAGCTCCTTCTCTATCATCCCTGATCATTCATCTCAGATTAAGGCATCAACGCTCACTCCTACCTTGCCCCAAAGATCCCCCTGCAAAAACTGTGCTCAATCCCCGCACCCTGAATTGCACTCCCTCCAATTGCCACCAACAAACCAAAAATCTTTAAATCAACCCTCCTTATCATTTTACTAGCCTAAAATCTTTATTCTTAATTGGGTCAGCTCATCATATTGAAAGATCTACCGAATCTGACCCGAGAGAGCCTTCTCATACCTCGTAGGGCTAGCTACGAGGTGAAATGGTTTGATGTAGCCTTGAGAGTTTGTCTATCTCAGCCTAGGTGAATTCCAAGCGCTAACAGCGTATTTAATTTCATTCAATAAATTTTAACAGTTAATCTTGAATTTAGTCTTTATTTTAAGGCCTTATCGAATGTATCTATAACACTCCTAGAATGCAACTAGATGAGCAAAAAGACCATTTTCGTTGGATGAATAACTAGATAAGGAAGAGTGAGAGGTTCAATGCATAACAATTGAATGGCAAACAAGCAAACGAATTAAAGGAAAAGGAACACTTCTACCATCTACTCAAACTTGCAAGCAATCCACGAAAGAATGAGAAACACACTTTTTGCTTTTCAATATCTTAATCACAAGAATCTACTAATGAAAAAAATATTTTTTCAAACCTTAATACAAGATGAATGCATTTTTTTGATTTTCTTGAATAAATGATAAGAAACCACATGCAAAAATGAATAAAAGACTCAAAACTAAATAAATAATCCCTTTTCACAAAACTGGAAAACTATTTCGTTGATTGGGAAGCAAAGCGATTTATGCCAAGCGAAAGAAGGAGACCAAATGAACAAGACAAGGAAGTTTGGTGACCAAACACATACACCAATCAAGAGAATGACAAACAACAAAAAAGAAGAAGCCTCAAACTATGAGAGATATTTTACCAAGCAGAGTCTAAATATCTCAATGAAGGAGTGACCCAAGCAAACCAAGCAGTGGAGAAACCCTAGGGTATTTAGGTCACACGGTTCAAGAGAGGAATTGAAAAGACTTGAAAACTGAAAACAAAAATCCTAACAACCAACACTTTTGAAACAATGGAGAGAAGCAAAATAAGTTCTGAGGACAAAACACACTGGCCGATCAACCAAGAAAAACTCAAAATTTGAAACTCATAGAAATCGTCGCAAGTAAAACACTAGCAACTTGCGTCGATAGAAAATCGTCACACTTCCCTAACTAAGAAATTTGCGACATCATTGTGAAAGTACTTCAATTAGCTATGCCGAGCCGATTTCAGGCCTCGGTGTGACTGTTAGACAATTTATCCATGTCGTTCAGTAAAAGGTGCAACCCAGAAGTCAACGCAGGTGTGACTATTTCGTGACTGTTAGGAAATAAACATTGACGACCCAGAATCAAAAGAAAAAAATGAAAGTTTTAACTGGAGTATGGCCAGATCTATCACTCAGAAGGTTGGGAAGGTTATAGAAGTAGTTCAACAGCTTCCAGGATGAAGTATGCTACCCAAATAGTAAGGAAGAAAATAAACCAACAAAGCCAATCAACACAAAAGATAAAAGACAAGTCCCCAGTGGAGTCACCAACTTTTCACACAGGTAAGTTCCCTCTGCGGACAAAGGCAACCCCTCTAGCCCTAGAGTGGGTCTAGTCATTGCATAGACAATAACAAAGAAAATTTCCTTAGAAAGTTGGCGTTATGAAGAGCTACCTTCAATCCGACGTTTGATGAAGTGCTCGTCATGTTGCTCCAGCTCTTTGTTCTTTTAGTCATTCATACCTGAAAACAACATGTAGAGAAATACTACAAGCGCATAGAAAACAACCAAACAATCTACTTGAAGAGTCAAGGAACCTCAAGCTATCAACATATAATTTAACGCACGATATAGGAAACAAGCTATTGATTTGTATTAATATAAATCAAAGTAAACTTACAACCGGGCCTTGACGTCGTAAGCCTCCTTGAAGGGTCCTGTTGGTATGTCTCCATAAGCATTAACTTGTGAACCATCCCCCAAGGGAACACATGACTCTCTCTTTTGTCCAAAAGGGTTGATACTAGAAATATCTCAAGCCAACTCTACTCAAGCATCTCTCAAATCAAAATACAAATGAAGCTACTTCCACACTCCAATAACCCTCTCTACCTCTACTCCTCTCTTAGAAACTTGAAACTATCAAATTA
Source organism: Pinus taeda (assembly GCA_000404065.3). NCBI lineage: Eukaryota > Viridiplantae > Streptophyta > Pinopsida > Pinales > Pinaceae > Pinus > Pinus taeda. The sequence continues at coordinate 103,907 of APFE030199838.1, forward strand.
AATCTAGTTATCATTCCATTACATCCAAGCTAGCTGATGTTATTCACGGAGGAGATATTTATAGTAGGGAGAGGTCCCATGAGAGAAGGAAGGAAGAGCTTATCTCTTAGCGAAGTTGTACAAAACGTGGAACCACTATCCCAAAAGGGAAAGGCGAGGTCAACTGACCCAACAACCAGCCCTAGGACTTCCCATGAAGCCATTTCCTCTAGAAGTTTCGACGAGTTGTTGAAAATCTTACCAAATCTGGCTCGTCGCGGGTGCAACATAGGGATAGAGTGCAGACTTCACTAGGGCTAGTGTTAACTTGTCAATCTTTGCGAGGAGGATAACTTTTGACTTGCGACAACCCAGAAAATTAGGTAAAAAGGGTCTTCTTCAGGGATAATGAAATGAGACACTCTTCCTGAGATTGCAAGGAAGGTAATGACACATAGTTGGCAACATGACACACACAGATGTCAGTAACATGGACTGGTAGTATTCGGGATCAGGGAATGCAGATTTAGTGACAAATTACTATGTAACAGGTAGGTAGAAGAAAGTTTGCAGAAGTACAAAGTGGATTGTGGCATAAGCACATTTATCATGCTTGATCATGTGTTGCAGTGTGCAGGAGTAGTTATGAAGGTGAAAATATGTTCACAAGTTGATTTGGTTAACTTCCCATCATTTCATTTCACCCCTCACTACATACTTACTAATTTCCTCATTATCCCATCATTTCCTAAGGAAATACCCTTTTCCTTTCATTTTCACCTTTTCCCCTTGGTTTCACACATTTTCCTAGCAATTTACCCTCCAAACTCATTCCCCTACCTAAAAACCCCTTTTCCCTAGTGTGAAACCCATTTCTATTTGAAAAAATAATTTTCCCCTTGTAAATTCCCTAAAACCCATAAAACCCCTTCGACCTAAGTCTTTATTCCCCCTCCGCTTTATAAAGTTAACTCTGCCATACCCAAAAAACTCCTTTTAACCTAAGTTTTATTAAACCTCTCATTACTTAACAAACCTCCACAAATTACTTTTTTCCTGATATAAGAACTCTTTTAAGCCACCACCCTTGGTGTGGTTAAAAAAACCCCGTCGCCGTTAGCCTTGGTCCCACTCCATAAACCCATGCATTATGTTTTTAACCCACTTATGTTTGAAACCCGCTTATTCATTAAAATAATTACAAATCCTTTGTAGTTATTCCTTGGGCCCCGCTAATCTCTGCCGACTACCCTTCGTGTAGCTTTACCATGTGATAGCTATCAGATCATCCGCTCCCAGATGCAACGACCTACAGCAATATCGCACGCTCCCCATCTCCTAGCTTTACCCCACCGAGAGCATGTGGATTCGTGGTTTTGCTTAGGCCCCTTGTAGTTATGTGGCAACTCCACATTAACTTGCATTCCCTTGGATAAAAGCCACCCCACAGCCAAAATTAGTGCAATGAGCCTTTGAAACTGCTCCACACGTACGATAAAACCATCCATTGTTCACTTAACCCCTTGGCGCCAAATTTTAAAAGTTTCCCGTTTAAAATGCCAAAACCCTCACTTTCACTCTTTTCGCCCGTTTACATAGTAAAACCTGTATAACCCTTCCTGTGCCACCTTAAGCCTCTCTTATTAACGTCCAAACACTACCAAGACTCTGTCCATACACTATCCTGTTCCCTAATGCCATTACAACCCTCCCTGTCCGCCTGTGTTTTTCTTAACAATTGTTGTGTTTTGCAGGCAATCATATAAAACCTGTTTGTTCTAGATTCTCAAGGAAATCCATTTAAAATAATTTACTAAGAAGAAAAAGACATTCATTACAGATCATAAAGAAAAAATATACAAAGGAAGTAAATGATAAAACAAAGAAGAAATTATTTACACAGAGACAATAATGTTAAAACAGAGGAGGTAGATAAAACATATAGTTAAAAGGAAAACAGATGAAATATACAGAAAGATGATCAGTACCCAACTACCATATGCTGAGACATGTAAAAAACTAAATGAATTACTATTGAAATACACAATAAAAACTTGAAATGTACAGTAAAAGTAAAAAGCATAGTAAAGGTTATTGACAGGTCAACAAGGTCAAAGAGTATCAGATGAAAGTGTATGAGATGAAAGGTCATAAGTAAATATGACATCCAATGTGAAGACCAAATAGCCAAGCAACTTAAAGGGAAAAATATCAAAGACCAAAGTCAACAGAACTTAAATAACAGGGACAACAAGTAGCAGTTCAATAGCTGTCTCATCTTCTTGCATGAAGATATTTCCTTTTCCTTGAATAAATATATATTTGTAAAAACATTTTAGGATATTTTCTTAGTTCTACTGTTGTATAAATAAATCGCCTTATGAGTTATTATGTGTTCGCCATTGAACTAGGTTGACCATTGAAAAAGAGTTGCACTCTTGAAGAAAGGTCGCACCCTTGATGAAGCATTTCAAAACACTTGATGTACTTAGCTTTTCTGGACCCTTAATACAAAGCAAAGGATTCTGAATTCAGTTTTACACAGTTTGTGTTTCTTGTAAGTTTTCCCAGTGTTACACATTATGTTTTTCTTCATATTCTTATGCCTTATAGAGATACCCAGGTAGGAATAATTGTGTCTCAATCTATTCTTAGAAGCTTCTGAAGTGATAATATATAAAGAGAATGGATTAATGAATTGTCTGTTTAATTAATTCCATCTGAATCAATAAATCATAAACATCTTGTTGTAAGCATAAGCATATTTTCTTGAACTTTTTGAACACTGGTCAAAGTTTTCATACTTATGATTATTTATTTTTCTATCTGAAAATTGTGATAATCATATTATTTTTTGTTTCTGCTCACCACTATTCAAGCTTTATCATTGTGTGAAATTTTATCACCGCCCTCTGTTTTGGTATTAATATTATTCAAAAGGTTAGGCATTATAGTGTTACATATATTTCATTCATTGGTCCTCCAAATTAAAATAAAAACCCCAAAAAGATTATCTTAGATGCTCTGGCTTGATAGATGACCATTATCAACTCAGAGGTACAACAAACCGATGCAGGTAAAAACTTGTTTTTTTGGATATTTTCAAGTTTTATGATTTTTTGTAAAAGTGAAAAATGAGACTCAACTTATGATAAATGTGTATATGTGGGGCTAGGGAGACCACTAGGCATGTCTCCAATAGCATGGCGAGCTTCTCATATGATAGTTGGTGCAAAATACAAAGAAGGGGCTGACCGCTTAGCTCAGATGGAGCACAATCTGGAAGCAATAATGTGAGGAGTTCTAGATTGTGCCACTATTGATGATGTTCCACTGTGTCAGCAAAGACACACTGTGGGAGTTTCTGCAATACTACGTTGACTTCTAGGCCAAATGATCGGGGTGGTCTCGTGCTATCATGATCATCGTGTAGTTTGATAGTTTATCTAGTGTTTTACACATTTTGTAGGCTTTGAAAGCCAAGTGTTCCAAAACACTCTATTTTTTGACATTTTGATGTAAACACTCCGAAATACGCGATATATATATATATATATATATATATATATATATATATATGTATATTTATATGTATATGTATATGTATATGTATATGTATATGTATGTATATGCATGCTTTATTTCTACTTATGTGTTCATAACATGATTTAGTCTTATAAATGATGCAAATGTCTATCAGGAACAAAATTTGCTAATGCATCAGTTAATGTATTTAAATTACGTGGAATATGTTGATATGTAATGTAATCAAAATTTCTTTCCAACAATCTAACACATAGATACATACGCAATATTTGTGGATTTATTACTGAGTAATGATTATTTAATTGTAACACAATGAGATGCGAATCCAACTTGACAACTAAATCCCTGGTTCCAGGAGCACCTTCTTCTGACAAGAGTTCAATAAATACACTATATTCAACAATATTATTCGTTGTTCGGTCAAGGAAGATACCTTGTAAATTAATCAGCTCGCCATTAGGTTCATAGAGTACCCATGCTACAGAAGAGAGGTCCCATGTGCTACAACAAGCACCATCAGCAAAACCAACGTAATGAACTGATGACATCTACAAACCGAGTGGAACACAAGGTAAGAAAAAAAACACATGTCTACAAAGCAAACAAACATACCAAAAATAAAAAAACACACACTGATGAATTAACACACTAATGTACACAAGTTAATTCTCACAGATGACTCGTGTAAAAAATTCAGATGGATTCCATTTTGGGACTCGGGTAATCAATCAATAGAGAATAAAATCGAAGTTTCACCATTGACATGACGTGTAAGCATCGACTCGGCCAAACAATAGAGTAAAAATCATAAAAGCCTCTGTCCCCATGCCGCTCGGGCGAGTGAGGGTTGCGAGTCATAAGATGAAAACCCCAAGGCGATAATGGGAAAATGGTAGAGACTCGATGAAAAAATCTCATGAAAGGGGGTATGAACAACTTGATCTCATGATGAGGAAAAGGTGCCCCCAGTTGAAAGATTTTGACAATTTTAGGGTAAACTGAAATGTCAATAAAGAGGCTTGTGGTGATGTTCTCCATACTACCCTCCAACAAGACTTCATGCACCAGGACAAGTGTCTAAAGTGGAGGTGTAGAAGAATGAGAAATAGATGCTTCAAGACAGGAAGGCATTGCATCAAGACTAGGAAGAAAAGAAGAATGATGATGTAGTCATTCCATGGAATTTCATCGAGAGACATGACGTCAATGATACTCTCATCGTTGGGGAATGTCTCATTCAAAGGATCCGAAGAATCCCAAGAACCAGGCCAGGGAGATGGCACGTAAGTGTCTAGGTTCATACTGAAGACAATATGACTTTTTGAAGCGGCTATTGAAGCTAAGACAATTTATTAATAATTTATCTCCAATGGACTTAAAGGCATAGCATCGCCAAATGAATCAATCTGATCTACGGTAGGGATAATCCAAGGATATGTAGAGTTCGAGATCATATTGATTGAATGAACATTCAGAGGCAGGAGAGTAAAAGTATCCATTAAGGCAGTGTCTTGGAGGAGACCTTCCCCCATGCTCTCATAAGGAATCTTAGTATTTCCCATGTAAGGAACGTTGTCATTTGAGGAACTATAAGAAAATAAGGACAATTGATCAACAGTGACAATTTTTCCTTCATGAGGAAAACGAAGTAAGCAGAACAAATAAGACACCACACAAAATATGGCATGGGTCCAGCTTCACCCGAGAATAATATTGTAGTTGAGATTTGCATCTACAAATTCTACTTCTAATTCATCAATATTTCCTTCCAATGTAATCGACAAACTTGTGAGAATACCATATGGACATAAACCTCTACCATCAAAGGCTTCCAAGGTGTTTGGAGATTGGTTAAGAGGGGGAGAGGCAATGGATTTCCAACACGAAACTGACATGATGCAAGTAGGGGCACCTTAATCAATAACCATTTGGTCAATCTTCTTTCCTTTTATAAGGACCTGTATCAGAAATCAAATCTGATGATGAAGATGAGGCACATGATTCTCTAGATCGAAAGGAATAAAAATCGAATTTGACGGATCATTAGAACCTATACAATACAATAATGACTTCCACTGCATTGGACATGATTGAGGAACCTCCAAGGCAGACATCGCTGAAGGTGCTTAAGCTAAATCCTCAACAATATTGTAATGTTGTTCAACTCTATCATTCAGATTGAAAGATGACTTCCGAAGAACACCTTTGGGAGGTGGTCAGATGATAGACTCACTGTTAGGGCGCTTGATATGGAGTGGACTAGAACTGGACGGAGTAGAAGTAGAAGGAGCATCGATAGCTTATTTCTCCATCTTCTTCTTAGGTGTGGTCTGATAGTCCTTAGTTCAAGTAGCGATCGAGATAGGTGATGAACCTTGCATCATGAACACTTGGGAACCTGAGGAAGCAAAGGACTGAGGTTGGTCTACCATCTCTATAACTGACTGGTTAGCTTGCTTGATGGGGAGCTGGTACTTGATGGGTAGCTTGCTTGTTAGCGAGCTTGGGAGCTTTCTTGATGGATAGGGAGCTGGAGTTGGAGCTTGGTCTGTGAGGGAAAGGGTTCTTTTAAGACAACCGAAGTCCCTTTCAATAAGTGACTAACTTCAAATCATCGGGGACAATCCTTAGTATAATGATTCTCCTCATAAATGAGGCAAGGATATTTTGGCTTTCTTCTAGAAACATCATCAGCAGAAGATTTAGGACGGTCCTATTTTGGGGCATTGGATTTGGCCTTACCTTTACCCTTACTTTTACCTTTAGAGGTCTTATCTACTGCAGTAGACTGGACAATATGTACCTCATAGGTTTTACCAGGATTGAATGAATTTTTAGAGGGATTGTTGGGACTAGTGTTCAAGACAGATTTTTGCTTCGAAGAAGCTTTCGTGGAAGTCTGAGACATAGAACCAATTACACCATCAACAGGTGGTGTATCTAGAGACTTCCATGTTGTTAGATTTGATGATGGTCTCAAAGCATTAGGTAACATCTCATACAATGTCCCAGATTTCGAATAGAACAATTCTAAATATTGGGCATGGACGATAGCTTTCTCTTCAGTAACACATCCACCCATAACTATGTCCTTAGCAATTTTGCTGACGAATGATTTTGTGAACCATTCTGTTAATAACTCATCAGCAATCTCAAACTTGATGAGGTGTCGCCGATGTCTCCATTCATGGATATGATCAGAAATGTGGGTCATGGCGTCTTGCTTAAGGGACATAAGCAATGAGTTCTAGTTTCATATCGAACCGACAATTGGAAATGAGTGAGGAAAGCCATAGCAAGAGAGTTGAAGTGACCGTAGGTACCTCAAGTTAATTCGATGTACCATTTAGTGGCAACAACTGTGAGAGTTCTTTGAAAGAGTTGAAGATAGATAGAATAATCGACACATGAATTGGAGGAGCACCAAAGGTGATATGTCATCACGTGAGCTTGCGGATCCTCCTTCTCTTTTCCCTCGAATTTGGGGCAATCGCTCAGAATTTTTGTTGGAATTAGAGGCCAGTAAGGCGAATGAAGAATGGGATCATTCATGAGCCTCAAGACATTGGGAAGTTCCAACACATCCAAGAAAGGAAATTGTGGTTTAAATGGCATATGGGGTCTTCAAGGAGACCCAAACTATGGAGTCCAACCTTGTTGGTAAGGATTTTCCCCCAGAGTGGAGGATTTTGTCCATATGGAACTTGATTTTTTCCCCACTGAGGGTTTACCTTGCCCATAAGGTGGATTGGGTCCAAGGTAGGCTTGATATTTCCCTGCTATAGGCCGCTGATAAGCATTGTACGTGGCATACAGGTTGTAAGGTTGTTGAACCTGTTGACCCTGGACATAAGGAGATTGACCTTGTTGATGTAGGGGTTGACCTTGGCCTTGCAAAGGCTGACCTTGTTGATACGCCTATAGAGGCTGCTGCTGCCAAGGCTGACTTTGTTGTGGCAAAGGTTAAATATTTTTCTGCAAAGGTTGACCTTGCTGCTACAATGGTTGGCCTTGCGAGGACGAAGGTTGGGAGGACTGTTGAACAAACTGAGTCTGAGACTGCAAAGGTTTCCCTTGCTGCTATAGAAGTTACCCTTACCGTTGTAATTCTTTCCCTTGCTAGTGCAAGGATTTCCTTTGCTGTTGTGAAGGTTTCCCTTGTTGCTGCAAAGGTTGTCCTTATTGCTACAAGGGTAGCTGAAAATTTCTTTGGTTTATACCCTGAGTGTATTTATAGTTCATGAATTGGATCTGGCCATATCCACCAAGAATGGTGGATTGACCACGCTTAATATAAGGTCTAGCTTGAGGAATGTAACGTGGATTAACCAAGACTTGTGAACCATATGGGACATAAGCAGGTTGGAGTGGGACTTGAGCCATGTAAGGTTGCTGATATGGGATGTTACCTGACCTAGATGGACTAGCAGGGTTAGGAATAACACCATAATAAGGTTGATTAACTCCAACCATGTGAGTTTGTAATTCACTCACATTGGTTTCTCCTAACATAAGAGGAGTATTCAGATCTTTTCCCCCAGGTGATGGCACATGTTTTCCACTTGATGGAGGGGTAGAAGAACTTACCAAGACTTGACCTGAGATAGTCGGTTGAACCAGAAGAGTTGGTTGAAACAACGAAACAGGGTGTGATGGAATGGTAGGTATTGAACTAGAACTAAAGTGATTGCAATTTATATAGTAGTTCAAGAGGTTATGTTTGAAATGAATGGCCCTGATGTAGGCATAGCATTGGAAGACCAGATGCGGTTCTAATACTATAATGAGGCACTAGTAGTGCCCAAAACTAACTGAGCTAAAGTGGTATATTCATGTGGCAACATGGGCCCACTAGTTGCAATATAGGAGAGAGATGAGACTCTTCTTGTATAAGGAAAGCCTTCTGAAGGGAATTCATATCCCTACTCATCATCCATGTGAGGAGTATGGGTAGTGGAAACTTTAGAATGACTTGGAGAAGAGACTAGGATTTCACCTTCTAACAACATAGATGGAAACAATTGGTGACGAGGAACCTGAGATGTATGAGGAGATAAATCCAAAGGAATACTAGGCCAATTGTGTGAACTGTAAGGATGCTGAAGAGATATCACAACATGATTGAACAATGGATTCGGTGAATAGACAACCAACCCTTGTGGACTTTTAGGAGTCTGCAAACTCTCGGGGGTTTGAATAGGATTATCAGAAGTACCAGGATCAGATTCTTGAGATGACCAAGAATTTGATGGAGGAGAATGAGAAGACAAAGGTTGGATGCACAGAACAATTCCAAGTTCAAAACCTTGATCCTCAAGTGATTGGGGAAGTTTTAGATGAACTCCTTGGGAGGACTCTTCAGTATCACACAAGGAAGGGAACTATGAGATGAAACCAACAGTTCAGCCACAATGGCTTCCTCGCAAAAAGGAAAAGAGATTTGTTTAGGGATTTTAACAATCTTGAAATTAACAAGGAATTACTCAATTTTGGTCTAGAAGTCACTGCTTGGGATTGACATGTTTATCGTGGGTAGTTATTTTTAGAAACAAAAGATTTTTCTTTTCATCTTTTAAGAATCGAGAAAAGGGAAAAAAGGTGACTCTAGTCGCTTTCAATAGTTTTGCAAGCTTGAAAGGACAAGTTTATCGATGATCTATTCAAATTTAAAGAGTCAGGAAAGATCAAAATGACTGCTTAGATGAATCTAGGTAAAAGGAGTACCACGTAATCGTGAACTGCAATATACACCTTAGCAAATAAATTTACCAAGGATTTGACATACGTGTAGGAAATCTCCTTGAATGTTGTGTTGAATGTATCACATTTATAGGGTGGCAGACTCAACTTCCTATGGATAAAGGTTTGTAACATATGGGGGTCTCCCTTTATATACATGATGTTACGGGAGCACAAGTTCGTGCTAGCGCTGTCTAATGCCGAAGTGAACAACAACTTCTAAGTTTTAAAGACACCGAAACATGTCTCTAACCTATACCACTAGATATAAATGTTAATTTTTGAAATTATCCTTAGGTTAATTGATAGATTTAAGAGTTGATCTTGTAATTATGTTTGAATTTCAAGGCCTTAACGATGTTACTTGTTCCAAAAATGCAAACTAGATGATGAAATGAAATCCTTCAATTCGATGAAAGCTATCTATGAAGGGAATAATATCACTCAAATCATGCATCAAATCAATGCAAAAGTGCAACCATGACAATGTTCAAACACTAAATGCAAAATATGAAATCTAATCTATCATATGATAAGCAAATACAATGCCAAAACAAATCTTAAAGAAATTTTTTCTTAAGATATAATGATGATTTTTTCTCTTTTTTCAGAATGAAACTAATGTAATCCAGTGCAAAGTAAAAGAAAATGAAAGCAAGACAACAAATATGAAAATCTCTTTCACATTAATGATTTGAATGCAACTCAAAATGCTTTGAAAACTGTGAAAAGAATAACACTTTCACTTTCACTTTTCAACACACAAAAAATTCAAAGCAAACACGTCCATTTGATTCCAATGAGATAATCAATTTGTAATCTATCGTTCGTCAAATGAAGCTTACGTGACTTTCACAATATTCACTAATGAAAACAACTTAAGCCATAAGAACCAAAAAAGTGATCTACAAAGTATTTTTGAACACACAAAGACTCTTTAACACATGCAATTGATCTCTGATGGGAAGACCAAAGAGTGGACGAAGGTTGACCTAGAAGACCTAGAAATCCTAAAAGGCTAATCAAACTTCAAGCACACTCAAACCAGGTTAAAAGACAATTGAATTAGACAATACAAGAGTCAATGTAGAGCACACTGGTAAATCACTAAGAGAAGGTACACAAAACTGAAAATGAGAAGAAAAAACCAAAATTTCATAATTCTTTGCAATCATCGCACCTATCAGTGGGAAAGTAGTGATCATCGCTATTGTAACTAGAAAACCCGCGATATCATCTTGACTGTCAGGGTCAAACCCATGATGTTCGAGAAAAACAAAAATAAGACTCACAATATTCAAGAACAGTTCAAATTAATGACCTTCAGACATTTACCAAAAAGTAACACTGACTACAAGCAAGAAATGAAGTCTAAAAATCAATGGTTGATCAAACTCGTCAAAAGACAAGGTGAAGGAAGGGAAGGCAAGGGTCATATGCTCCTTAGGGGAGTCGCCATTTTTTTGACAAGTTTAATCCTCTCTATGGAAAAAGAAAATCCCTCTAGCCCAATGAATGGGTCTAGCAGCTGATGTGACAATCAACCATATAGCTTTCTAGATTATAATTGAAAAGTAGAACGAGAGAGATGACCTACCTCGCTTTGATGCTATTCTGATTTCCTTTGTTGATATCCTTGAACCTCTTGTGTCATGGGCTTGTTCCTGCTTATTTTAGCACTTATTTACCTACACAGGTGATCAAGAGACAACAAACCATGCCAAAACTAATAGAAAATCCAATAATAACCTACTTAGCTGATCAAGGAATGCCAAGCTAATACATACATGAACATGTATATTTTTGGAAGATGAACCATTAGTTGTATATTATTTAAAGAATAAAGGGAAGCTTACAGCCATATCCTTGATGGTGAAAGAATCTCCTTGAGTGGTAATCCAAGTCCAAGCCAAGAAACTCTCCAAACACTCCTTCTCCAAGTCTAATGAATAACCTCTAAGGATAAGCTCAACATAGGGGTGCAAATGGACAAAGACCAATAATTTTGGAATGGGAGAGGAGGAATTTATAGGCTGGGAGAGGGAGTTAGGACTCCTCCAAAGATATGATTAGGCCCACATCTCAAGGAGGTAGCTCATAGGGATGATACCAAGAGGTCAAATTAGGAGGATTCGACCTCTTCTATGCAAAACCACCTCCAACTCGCTGCTTTGGAAGCAATAATCACAAAGCTTCTCATCCTCTTTGGGAAAAATTACTACTTGGGATAATTGTGGGTATGATAGGGAATAGAGCGATGCCATCGCTAACCTAACACAACACAACAGGCGATCATCACGGTTTTGAGCTTCATAAGGGCGATGACCCTCATTTTAGGGTTTCAAGAGCTATTTCTTTAGGGAAATCTCAAGACATTTTCCATGCAAAGCTAAAGGAGGGATCTGAGCTGTATACATGAATGAGTATACTGTATAATGATCATGTTTAAGGAACTTCAGGGTATGTCACAGGGAAGTGCAGGAGGCGTGACAAAATACTGTGTAACACTAAGGTTAGAGGATATAGAAAACTTTCTCTTTGAATTTGAAATCATTTGTATATCTTATGATTACTTGTTAAACGCTAAAAAATTGTGATTGTTTCTGGCAACATTGAAGGATAGAGCTCTTAAATGGTTCATGAGTTTAGCGACTAATTCAATAAGATCATGTAGTAATATGCAAAAATATATTTATAGAAAAATATAAAGACCAGTATCTTAAAGAAGAAATCTTTAGATGAATAAAAAAGAAGATGAAAGTCTAGAGGATCTAATAAAGAGGTTCATGTATAATGTTAAGAGGGAAAAACTACATCATTTAGGATTTGAAACACTAAAAACCCTCTTATTTAGAACAACTAGGGATGAGTGGATTGATCTCCTTGATCTCATGAGTAGAGGTGATGTATACCAATTATCATTTGAAGAAATTTGTGGAACATGCAAACACATATCAATAGGAAGGGCAAGAGTAGGTAAATCAACATCAAGATCGATAAATCTAGCTAAACATGGAAATTTATTTGATGGCTTTAAAAAGGAAATTTGTATAAATATAACCAAACAAGTAGAAATGTTAAGAATGCAAGATGAAGAAAAAGAAGACGTTGATATTTGTTTTTTCCATGCAGAATCACATGATGTTAAATATTGCCCCTCATTACCCAAGTTGAAGGAAGTTTACGAAGAGGACAATTGTTATTGGGAAAACTAGTGTCCATTCAGAGCTGCTAGTCCCATTAAGACGGGTAGCTATCTTAGAAACAAACAAACTAAAGTTACTTGTGTTTTCCTTTATGAGAGATAGATGAGAGAGAAGCATAGAGTACCAACCTCAGTCTTTC
>APFE030199838.1:116535-135481 GCA_000404065.3 Pinus taeda
GAACACCTGTAGAGTCAAAGCAGCATAATACCATCAAAGCATAGAGATCTATAACCATAAACAATATAGGATCAGATGCATATTAACCATACACATGCATATATCAATACAAGATTCGGAGATATACAAGAATATGGAGGAACACTCAAATAGCTTTATTGACAAAAGTAGTAGAAGAGAGGATTACAACCCATTGGTCTGACCCAGTGCCATCCTCCTAGCATGAAAGCCCTCTTCACCTCATGAAAAGCTTAGATCACCAAACAATACAATGTTGCATAGAGAAACAAATAGCACTTCCTTACAAAATACAAAATTCCAGCCTTTGGATCTCTAGGATGAGGGATCCATATATAGATGTTTGCAGGTGCGTGAGTCAGCTTCTGGGATTTTGATTAGTGTCATCTCTCTGATAGTTCTTGGTTTCACTTGGAGATTTCATGATCTCTTACTCATCCCTGGGTGAATTCAGAGAGGCAAGTGTCAAATGGGTAGTTTCTAGAAGATTCTCTGCGTTTCCACCTAGCCAACTGCTTCTACCATTTGTCTGCTCTTACTCATCGTACCCTACAGAAGGGATTCTTAGTATGCATCACACTTTTTGCATGTAGCAGGTGAGATGCATCGCACCCTTAGCACTGAGTAGTATGTATGGTCCAGTTTTGACCAGTTCTGAGTAGTTTTTCAGGGAGAACTTCTGGAAGGTGATGTAATCAGCTGACCTTGTTCCTTTAGGGTATGAAACAACACTTTTAGGGACTTAGGATCCCTTGGTTTATAGACATATGTGATTGGGGTTGCAGTGCCCAAATATGTCTATAACAACAATGGAGAAAGTCAATTGTCAATGCAACTATGTTATGTAGCTACAAGAGGACCATGGAAGCCTATTCAACTTGATATGATGCAAGAGGCTAATTCACAATTTCAAGCTTATGCACATCCATCTCAAAATAATTTGAACACACCCTTTTCTTGGCAACCTTGCCCATCTCAACCCCAAAACCAATCTTGGCAACAAGGTTGGCAAGGAACTTATGGGAGCCATACACAATATCTCTCAATATTTTCCTCAATATCCTCCATACCCAACTCCATGTTATCCCTACCATCCACCTCCACCACAACCATAACCCCAACCACATTGATCTCAAATATCCACTCCCACTCAACTACCTATACCACCATTTCCAAACCCACACAATGAAGTAGCTCAACCCACTTACAATGTTGAGGTACAACACTTCTAAATATCTCCTCTTGATCTCAATGGTATTCATCTTAACTCAGGAAGAGTATTGCAAAGAAGATATTCTCTTGATATCATTGAAGGACCACATCCAGAAGAAGATGATTCAAATGATAATTCCAAAGGATCATGGGGTGAATTTGATGAAGAGCAGACATCAGAATCAGAGATTATGAAATATCCCTCATGGTTACTGTTGTACCTTAAGAAACCAATTTCCTAGCTGTAGGGAAATTGTGCTTAAGGCATTAATAAATATTATTTACTGTCACTTATTTGTCACTTAGATATATGTTGTGTCTTTAAATGAAGGACCTGGAAACTTGGTCTTTAACCTTTAGTACATGTATAACCAGAACATCTCAGAATGCCATTTTTTGCTAGATATAAATGATGTATAAGAAAGCTTGAAGGAAAAGTTAAAGATAGTATGCTGACCCTTCACAAAAACTACTATCCATCACTTAGAAGAATTATGGAAATGAGAACTGAATCATAGACAATATGATGCTTAACACATAAACTACCATCTGTGACTCTGGGAGAAGTTAAGGATAATATGTTGGTCTTTCACAGAAACTATTATCTATAACTTAGAAAAGAAGGTGGGAACTTCAAGTATAGGTGTGCTCTCTTAAGGAATTCTAACTTTATCTACATAAGCAAATAAAGACCTGCAACTTCATTACTATACTTGAAAGAAGAAAACATAAGACGACACATTACAGAGAGGCTTAAAAAATTATATCCAACAATTCATGAAACTTCTGATTCTTTCATTAATCAACAATTATATTAGGAATACAGTGGCCTAGTCTCTGAGTTCTCCAAAGTTCGAACCCTTTCTTACTAAATTTTCCTCTTTTTATACATTGTGGAACAGTGATTGATTTTTGAAATTGCCCGAATTATTCAATTGCTTCTCTAACTACATGAAGTAAAAACTATTAAATTTTTTTATAGAGAGTAAAAGACACCTCAAAGAACATGAAATAACAGGAACATAACTGAATTCAGAAGAGGACGATAACTGCTGGCTTGCTTTGTTAATCTGCTACCAAGTTCCTCTGTATATTCCCTAATGATGTTTAATTCACTTTAGCTGTAATGAAATGTGTTTAGCTTGTGTAATCCTGGGATTACATACATATCGGGCATTTTGGTTGGCCAAAATACAAAGAAAATATACCTGATTGCCTTCCTCTTCAGCTTTGGCTCTAACCCTGGTTTTCCACTTTACACAACGAAATTAACGCGAACCTTTGACTAATACCGAACTCAAAAGAGTTAATATTTCTTTATAAATCTATCAAATATGCCTGTACAATGCTCCGTTGACTTTCACTGCAAATCACAATCAACCCTTTCAAATGATATATCACTACAAAACTTAACTTTACGCACCCTTAAGCCTCATATGCATAAATCGTTCATATTTGCGCTATTTCTATTATATACCTTTTATAATATAAATATGCCATAAAACATGCTTTTTCACTTTTAATATGGGCTCCACACAATTATCGAGGCATACCTTTCCCACAATAGATCCCCATCGTAGATCTGTGCTTTTCGGATCAGACGGTCTACGAATATTTCGGGTGGGACATAAGCCCGGAGAATACCTGCCCAAAATGGGTGGTTTTCTCTCTCCACCCAGCTGCTACGTGTCAAACAATAAGTGGAATCAAGTAAGCTCCACTAAAAACCACTTACCCCTTTGCATTCGCCCGAAATTCTACCTTTTAGCTTAAAATCCGCCTTTTCGTACATCTTGTGCACCTGCTGGGGCTTTTAAATATAATATATATTTATATATATTATATATATTATATATTATATTTTATATATATATATGTTATGTGATATGACGGACCCGCCACAAATATAAAACATAATATATAAGCTTTCGAGTCTAGCCCACGATCACAAATTGCAATCGGCATAAGTCATAAACGTTGTGTAATAATCGCGGACCCGACGGAGTTATAAATCATGGCGTAATCAATATCAGGTCTAACCAATCGTTATTTCGGACCTACCGGTATTATAAATATAATATATATCCTTTCGGGTCCGTGATCGCAAATCGCGATCGGCGTAACCCATATGCATGTATATAAAGGGCTTTTCAATACATCAGACCTGTCGAACTTTTAAACACAATGTGTATATTTCAGGTCCGATTATATATGTTTTAACACTTGTTTCCTTTGTAAATACGATATATTTCTTTATTTGCTTCTCATTTCAATATGCACTTACACATGAAAAACTGAAAAAAGTGCTCCACGCGGGAGCTTTGCAACTTGATCTAGGGTTAGGGTTTTGACATTGGGCACCATGGCGGGATGCGCAGGGGGGAGTGCTACACCCTCCTACAGTCAAATAGTTATGGATAGAAGCAAGGACGTGGGAAAGCAACATTTCAAGAAGCCTCTAGAGAAGGCAATAGTGGCAAGTAACACAGACATATTGGGAGCAAACAAACCTCATGAACAGGAAGGGTAGTAGCAGGAAGCTAGTAAGGAAAAGGAGAAAGGGGATAGCAATCAAAAACCTACTTCTATAAGGACGATTGGGGTCTACAAACCTAAGTCGAACATCATCCCTTGGGTCATCTTGAGCACCCCTGCACTACAAGCGCATAGGGATCATATGATGGAACATGCGGTCATCTGCAAATTCATGGGAATATGGTCGATGGAGAGGGCACTGCATGTATGGATAAGGAGTCACTGGAAGCCAAAGGGGGAAATAAACCTTCATCTAGGATCCAAGGGCTTCTTCACATTAGTATTCACAAGCCTAGAGGATAAAGGCAGAGTGTTTGAAGGAGGACCATATTTCTATGTTGCTGTAGACCTCTACATGCGGCCATGGATGATGAACTTTGTTCTAGAACATGAGACATTTACATTGGTACCAGTATGGATCAGACTATACTCCCTTCCTATGGATTATTGGGTGCTAGAATTGCTGAAAACATTAGGAAACAAACTGGGGCATTTTTTAAAGATCTCAAATGCGACTCTGAAAGGAAAATACACCTCCTTCGCCCGAATATGTGTGGAAATGGACTTATCTAGAGCACTTCTAGATGCGATAATTTTAGAAGTATATGATGAAGAATGGGTACAAGTGGTAGACTATGAGCACATCCCATTTAGGTGTCACAAATGCCATGAGCATGGGCATCTATATAGAGAATGCCCAACAAACAACATCGAGAGAAATGTGAAAACCACTGTGGATAAAAATTCCAAGGTTTTTACCAAGGTTGGGGGCAAAGGGAAAGGTGGAAAGAGGCCGCAAAAGAAGATCAATGAGGAAAGACAACCAAGGCACAATAGCTTTAAGATCCTAGAAGAAGAAGAAGGAAACAAAGAAAGAAACTAGGAAATGGAGAACAATATTACTGAGAAGGAAAGGGATGACAGCATGGAAGATATTATAGAAAACATTATGGAGATAAATAGGGACCATGAGATGACTCCAAGTGAGGCGGGAACGGAAGACCATGAACTGTAGGAGATTCTAGATAGGCAAAATATGGATCTAGAGAAATTTCTAGAACAAGGGATGACCAAAGGAGTGGACTCCCTGCCAAAAGAGGAATATGACAGGATTCAACAGCTCTTCCTATGGAGATCACAATTGAAGGGAACTGGAGTCAAAAGTAATCATGAAAACCAAGAACATAGAGGGGTCAAAATGATGGAGGAGACACAGGTACATTCTCCAAAGAACCCAGGCAGGAAAAGAGGAAGAAAAAGACAGAAGGAGTCACTGAACGAATGTGGGAAACTATTGATTAACTCAGGTAAGATGAAAGAGCTCAACAATTACTCCTTTACAAACCTTTCTTAATGAAGCTCACAACCTGGAATATTAGAGGCATAAGAAGTAGAAGGAAACAAAGAAATCTCAGTACTAGAATAAAAGAAGAAAAACCAAATATGGTTTTTATTCAAGAGATAAAATGTTCGATGGATAAGATTAGAGAAATCCATAATAAATGGCTAATCAAGTATGAGTATCCACAAAAAACTCAGAGAAGGGGATTCTAACACTGTGGGATCCACAAAGCAAAAAACTCAGCGAGGGGGATTCTAACACTGTGGGATCCACAAAAATTTTGGAATCCTCGATGCTGAGGCATGTAGGAACTATCTTTCTTTGGTTTGCCAACCTTTAGGTGATAAGGAGATATACATGATCACAAATGTCTATGGACCTCAAAAGCAAGAAGAAAAACTCAAGCTTCTCACCTCCCTTGAGGAACTAAGAGCAAGACACACTAATATGCCCTGGATCATTGTAGGAGATTTCAATATGATAATATCTCTTACAGAGAAAAAAAACGGTATCAGACAGCTAGGTAGAGACTCCATGGCCTTCCAGAACTTCATAATTAACATGGGGTTAGTGGACACTGGAACAATAAATGCGACCTTTACCTAGAACAAAAAAAGGGGAGGGGCTTCATAAGTCACATCTAGACTAGATAGATTTATCATCTCAGAGGACATCTTTCTCTCAGGCCCTATCATAACAGCTGGTGAGAACCAGTATTTCAACAATATTGCTGCAACTCCTGGGCTTCCTACTTTACTTTTATCAACCCGATAGTTTGTAACAAACTTGGAAGCGACAATGTTGTATGCACACATACTAGTTCTTACTACAAGCTGTCACTTGGTTAGCTGGCGCAAGATCACTAGGAGCTCAAGCCAACTTCTATGGATTCCAGAAGAAGATCTAGATGTGAAGAAAGAAAGGAAAGCTTACTCTACAGAGGCTACTCTACTTGCAGAAAGGAGAAAGAAGACTGAAATGTAAAGTAAACCTAGCAAACCCTAATTAACCAACTAATCCTACTTTTGCAGAAAGAGAGATAAAAACCATGAAATGAATGCCATTACTTAACCTAGGAAGTAAAAAACATCTACTCAAGCTATTTCTAGAAGGAAATGAGAAAAAAAACTTCTTTTTGGATTTTTATGTATTTTTAGGCGAAATTATCATGCATGTAATTTATTGGTTTGTATGACAGTGATTAGGTGGTGATGGAGGACGAATTTGGAGTTTGCAGAGGTGTAGGAAGGTGTGGAGGGGTCCTAGGAGGTCTCTGGTGGCCTTATTGAGGCTTTCCCTCCAATTAGACTTCAAAAAGTCACCTACAGGAAAATCTACAGGAGGCTGCAGGGGATGTATAAGAGGTCTACAAGAGGATGCCGAGAGCTGTTTTAGAGGTTTTGAAGGGTGGGAAAATGGTTGGAAAGGGTATCTAAAGGCTAGAAGGATGTGTTATGGTGTTTGAAGTTCATCAAGAAGGATTAGGGAAGAGAATGATGGTTGGATTTCTTCAAGGGATGAGAGGAAAGTTTATGAGAAAAGTGCAGAAAATTAGGGCAGCTTTATGAGGGGTTGTGAATGACCTGTGGAACATGTAGCAAAGAGAGATGGTGATGGCTGATTTATTGACTTATTATGAGTAGAGATGTACTGCAAGAGAGCTGCAAATCAAACTCTGAAACTGAGCAAGCAAAGAAACTAGCTGCACCAAAAAACAGAACTGTATCTCATGTTAACCTAAATTTTGATCTAGGAAAATAAAATGCTAAACAATGCTATATGGAAAGGAAAGCATGGAAAGAGATTTATTACAGAAATAGAAATGATCATGGAAAAATGGATCTGAAGCAAAGCATTAACCTCTAAATCAAACTCTAACACCAGAAATTGTATGGAGAAGGAAAAACTGTGTTTTTGTGGCAGCAAAAGGGTCTTGACCTCAGCTCATGGTCCCAAAGGGAGGAAAGGAGGTCAAGGATCTATTGATGGCCTTTTTGTATCTTTCTCCTAACACTATTTAACCTACTTCAACAAACTAAGATGGAAACAACTATGTAAATCACCAAAAGCAACCTATTCTAACCAGGAAAGAAGTCTATCTAACTGCAACTAATTCATAAACTGCAACAAAACATATAAATAAAAAAAAAGAGGTGTTGGGTAGCTTAGGTTGGGCCCTAACCCAAGAGCTTTAGCCCTATGAGGTAACTTAGTGCTGGCTCAGAAAAGATTTCATCTTCATTATCAAAATAATAGTCACATTACATGAAACTGTCCACAAAAGTAAGCTCGAAATGAGCTGAGAAAAAGTGCAAACATTTGACTAAAACCCAACAACCTAATGAGGCCCTAGGCCCTCTCTACTTATACAACTATAGCTTCCAACAAATCCCTTAAAATTAGGGAGGCTTGTTTCCCGAAACTTGAGATAGACAATAGTTATAATCCACTTGCTCGACTGCCTCTTTGGTGCATTGATGTGGCTGCTTGTACTCCAAGCTTTCTGAAGGATAATTTGAAGTAGGGAGTCATAAATGAGGGGAACACCCTCCTATAAATCCTCTCCCTTTCCTTATTCGAATATTTGCTGCCAAATGTCCATTAAACCTTTGACTTTGTCTCCAAAATTGACCAAAAATCTACATTAAGCACACATTAGAATTCAAGGCATAATGACCAACCCAACTCACTCTATTAGCATAAATATAACCAAAAACATGCAATAAAATAATGAGAATGGTGGATTAATCTAAGTTAGGAGGCAAAATGAGCCCATATAATTACCCATTTATGGGTCTCATCAACAACCTCTATTCTTCTCTTTGGAGGTTCAGATCACTGGCCTGTACAGCTGGAAGCCACTTTTATGGGAACACCAAGAAATAGACCTTTCAGGTTTGAGAATGCCTAGCTCTCTCACCCTAAATTTACCAGTAATATTGATAAATGGTGGAAAGAGGATCTAAACATTCAAGGCACTAGAATGTTCTTGCTCCAACAGAAACTTAAACATATCAAATCCAAGATTCAAGGTTGGAACAAAAAGGAATTTGGTAATATCTTCAAAGCTAAAAGAGAAGTTGAGCAGAAACTCTAGGAGATCAATCAGATCAACATCATAGAGGGCTTTATCGAGGAATGAAAAAAGCTAGCTGATTCTTTGCAGGAAGAATGGGAAGATCGATGCTTGTAAGAGGATATTTTCTGGAGACAAAAGTCAAGGATACAGTGGATTATAGAGGGAGAAAGAAACTTGAAGTTCTTTCATTAATCCATAATGGATCACAGGGCACACAACAGAATCACAAAGATCAAAGACTCTCAAGGGAGAGAAATTTTCTCTCACAAATACATGGAATCTCTCCTTGTATTACATTTCCTCAGTATTGTAGAGGAGCCTCTCGGGGATAGATCCAGGTTCATCAACCATTTCACTCAGTATATCCATCAGCTAGTTACCAGAGAAGATAACCACAATCTTAACAGGCCAGTGTCGGAAGAGGAGGTCAATGAAGTGATCAATGAAATGCAAAATGCAAAAGGTCCAAGCCCAGATGGGTTCAATGTATACTTCTTCAAAGCATGTTGGAAAACAGTCAAACAGGATATCCTTGAGGTGGTGGAAGACTAAAGAAGATCCAAAAAGGTTCTGAAGGCTTTTAATGCTTCCTTCATAGCTTTGATCCAAAAATAAGAAAAAGCCATGACTCCAGATGGCTTCAGACCCATAGCTTTATGTAATGTGGTGTATAAAATAATTTCCAAGGTGATTGCCAATAGACTCAAGCCCCTTTTACCAACTCTTATCTCAAAGGAGCAAACGGGTTATGTGGAAGGAAGACAAATCCTCAATAATATCATCCAAGTTCATGAGGTGGTTCACTCTCTCAAAAGAAACAAACAAGCTAGTATGATCATTAAACTGGACCTAGCGAAAGCTTACAACAAGCTAAGTTGGTCTTATATAAGGGTTGTTCTAAGAGCCTTTGGCTTCGACCAAAACGGGATAAGATGGGTTATGACACTAGTTACCACGACTATTTTCTCCATCCTGCTTAACAACACTCCTTCAAGACTCTTCACACCCTCTAGAGGGCTCAGACAAGGGGATCCACTCTCACCCTTCCTCTTTGTTCTCATGATGGAAGGGCTAGGCAGAGAGATTAAAATGGAAAATGGTGAAGGAAGAATCTAGGGCATCAAACTCATCGTGGATGGAGTGGCTAACACTCATCAACAATTTGTGGATGACACAATTTTGCAGGGCATACCCACAGTTAGGGAAGCTAGAACGATCAAACATATTTTGAATGACTTTGCTATGGATGCTAGCACAGAGGTAAGCCTCAAAAAATCATTTTTTTTTCTTTAACACTGACATTGCTATTCAAAGAAATATCACCAGAATTCTTGGGTTTCAAAGGGACCAACTACCTACCAAGTATCTGGGCATACCTCTCACAGATAAACCTCTCAGTAAGAAGTATGGGAGCCAATTATAAATAAACTTCAGGACAAGATAATAAAATGGACATCCAGGTCTTTAAATTTGGCAGGGCACCTTGTGCTCACACAGGCTGTCCTATAGGCCATCACATTTTCATGTTCTTAACTCTTCCTACTCCTAAAGGAATTATGCAACAGATCAAGAGAATACAAAGGGACTTTTAATGGGGTAGAGGAGAAGAGGAAAGGAAATGGGATTTAGTTGCCTGGGACAAGATCTGCAAACCCAAGAGCCATGGTGGCTTGGGGCTGCATGATCCTGAAACCATAAGCAGAGTTTCAAGAGCTAAACTCTGGTGGAGGTGGATCAAGGAATTGGCAGCTCCCTGGGCTAAGATTTGGAAACAGAAATATGCCAAGCATTAGTAGGAGAAGGATCACATTAGAATGTCAGGGCATATTAAGGGCTCCCACATTTGGAACCTTGCCTGGGAAAACAAAGGTATGGTTCAGCAACATAGTTTCTGGAAAATTCGAGCTGGGAACCTAGCTCGATTTTGGGAGGACAACTGGAAACAGGAACCCAACTTGTATAAGGATGAATTAATAGCTCTCAAGAATGACATAGACAACAAAGGTCTACTTATGGTTAAAGACTTCTGGGACCAGGATAGGAACAATGGAAAATGGAGATCTTGGAAGGAGCTAGGCTACAGTGAAGGGAGTCCTTTGAAGGCCTAGGCAGACTCTCTTACCTAGGATCTAGAACATATAAGGATTTTGGTATCCTCCTTGCCTGAAAAACTAAGATGGGGAAAGAACACTGAAGGAAAATTTAACCTCAAATAAGCTAAATAGGTAGTAATAAGATTTAACTATCTAAACCCTAATCAAGTTTGGAAGAATCTTTGGCAGAGCCCCCACTGGATGAAAATAGAATTATTTATTTTGCTAGTTAACGACACAGTAAGTAGCTTGTTGAGGACACTTCCTAAGGACTCTCCTCTGCCCCAAGATGTGAGTATTCTACTTCATTTGGGTCTCCAAACTATAAGCCCATAGGGCATAATCAAGGGTGTGAGCCAAACAAATGCAGATATAAATATTTAGAAGCCTCCTCCACATGGTTTCTTAAAGGTCAATATAGACGAAGCTTCTAAGGGCAACCTAGAGTTAGCTGGTTTTGGGGGTGCTATAAGAGATGAACAGGGTCAAATAAAGAAGATATTTCATGGTCACTTGGGTAAGGCCACTAATAACATGGTGGAACTCATGGTTGTAGAGAAATCCTTGGAAATATTGGTGGATTAAAATTCACATAATGTCATCATTGAAGTAGATTCAAAATTGATTATTAGAGTGGCCAAGAAAATATGTAATGGCACATCAATGGACAAAGTGTCAAAACACTAGAGGCTATCGCAAGTCTTTCACCATATCTACACCCACCTACAAACCTTAAAAACTATAAGCTTTGTCCATGTGAAAACAAAAGCTAATATGTTAGCTGATCATTTGGCGAATGAAGGAGTGAATAATAAGGAAATGGATGCTCGACACATTTGGGAGTTATTGCCCCCAGGTAAACTATTAGAGGGCCGTCTCTGTTAGGCTACCAAAGATAGGGAGCAATGGATTGACAATATGGATTGAAGAGGATTAGGAGACAGGTAGGAGGATAGGGAAGCCTAAATTGTTTGCCTATTGTTTAGTGGAAGAGTGCAGAAATTAATTTGCTTGGCAGAAGAGCATGCAAATTAATTCGTGCGGAAATGATTTCTCGAACCACAAGTGGTATTTTGGGTGGGGTCTAAGTGGTAACTAGTTTTTCAAGGTTGGCCTCCGATTCCACTCTTCAAGTGACACGTAGCAGTGAGGAGGAGAGAGGAAACTGCTTTTCAGGTTGTTAATCCTTGTGCTACTTGTCCACCTGAAATTAGCATGGACTGTTGGATCCACAATGGGTAGATCAATGGTGGAGGTTTGGTCATGCAAGTGGTTGATCGACGATCGGAGGAAGGAGGTGGGTTGGAATTGCGATTTGCTGATATGCGATTTCGTGATTCGACATTAGCCGTTGGATCATTGAAAGAGATGGATGACAATTTTTTATGGTTGTGGATGCATTATTTTTGAAGTCCAACCTTATGGGTTATGGGTTGGGTTTTGTGTATTTCCCGTGTAATCCTTTTTTTTCTCGTTAGAGTGAATGGATTCGTGTTTTAAAGGTTAAAGCCAATAACACTTATGATAGGTTATGTGGACCATTTTTTGGTAAACAAAAGGATTTTTGGTTTACCCTGTAACATATGTAATGTACTTGTTATGTTAATAGAAAGCTCCATTCTTACTTGACCAAAAAAATAATAAAAATAATGCACTTATTATATTATATATATATATATATATATATATATATATATATATAATATGTATATATTATATTTATATATTATATATCTATTATCTATTATATATATATTTTAATATAATTATTATTTATATATATTATATATATATATATTATATATATCAGGTTCTAGTTCTATATGACCATTTATATAATGACATTGGTTATGTTTATTATTGCAACTTTTGCCTACCTTCTTTGACATTCTTTTAGCAATTCTGCTATGCGATTATCACTTCTTCCTCTAGCTTTTATCTCTTCTTTTTGAAGTATTTTCAAGTTCTTGTATGAAAAATGAATATTAAAGGTAATGAAAAATGCATGATACAACATCTGGCTCCACCTGGGGATAGTGCTTCTGCCATAGAAGCACTAAGAACCGTAGATTGGTGCCTTATCCATTGGGGATGGAGTCATATATTGCTTCACCAAACTTACTTGTGTGAAAATTTTGTACAGTGAACCCATGCTGATATCTGCAGTGATAAAATACTTGCGCTTTGATAGTAAAGTATTGAGAATCATATATCAATAGCCTTAGTTGGGAATGGAGTCCAAAACTGTGAAAACCCTGAAATCTGACTGAAACCTGACAATATGACACCTCTACAAACCTATTTCCAACTAGGAAAGTCACCCTTATTCATCAACTAATGATTAAACTGAAGAACTGCAACTGGAAACCAAATGCTCAACACCTGAGCTTATTTATGTACAAGTTCCTACATATGTACATGACTGACCTCAATCAGGTGAATTCATTCTTCCAATGGTGCTAGGTTAGCATTTGAGTGCATAATATTGGACCATTCTGCTAGTGAATTTTTAAAATACAATTCATCCTAAATGAAAAATAAACTATGCATAAAGGTAGCTCACAACAAAAATTAGGAGTATATCCACAAATCGATATATGTAGACTGCTGATAAATTATTCCATGTAAACTGCCACAGGATCTTCAAAAGTATGAGAAAAAATATGTTCTTGATCAGCACCAAAAAATAAATTATCTATGCATGAAGGTTCTTGCTCAATTGAACCTTCTGTTGGGATAATATGCTTAATAGAACAATCAGTAACATCATTAATAAAATGATCTATGTTACTTTCATGTCTCCACTTTTCATCTCTAATATTTGATTGAAAATAACTTGTAATTGTAACTTCAAGAGGGAAAAGGAATTTTTTCACATTAATATACGACATATGATCAACTTCAAATAGATTATTTACCTCTGATCCATGGGAATCATTGTGTTCTTCAATGAACTGATATACAATCTCTTTATTAGCTTCCTTTTTACATGAGATAACCTCTTTTTCTATGATAGATGGCTTAATATATTGTTGTCTAACATATCCCACTTGCTGGTTTCTTCATGTATGTTCAACACCCAACTAATTCACTTGAAGAGCTTCAATTGTTCCCCATTTAAAATGTTTTCGTTATATATAGAAGGATCATCAAATTTAACAAAATAAGAACTCTGGGGATTTATTTGAAACTCAATCATTTCTTCCTCTTCTTGACTGTTGAGTAGAGACTCTTGATGCATGTTTTAACTTTCCTCCATCTGAATACTCTCTTGATTTGCTTGGAAGAGAGTTAACTAATTCTTTGCTTGGGAGATTATTGGAGAGAAATGTTTTCTAAACTTCTCCACATCATTTTGAGAAAATGATGCTCGATTTGCTTGGCACATAGTCAATCAATTCTCTGCTTGGGAGATTATTGAAGAGGCATGCTTTATAAATTTCTCTACAACATTTTGAGAAAATGATAGTTCCTTGCTTTCAGTGACTTGCTCATAGTTAATCTAGCTAAAATATTTCTGAATGCTTGATATATTATCAACAAGATCATTAGTTTCTTCAATAGGTTTATCATGAGCTTTTAAAGTTTCTTTAGAATCATAATATTCACAACAACCTTCAAAAAGAAACCTCTGTGGATAATAAATTCTACAAGAAGAATTGAATGCTAAATGGAAATCTTTCAAAGATGAAATGCTTGAATGAGGCAGAGACCTGAACCAATCCCTAGCTTCTAGGTCCAAAGAAAACATAAACAACTTTATCTTGACATCTTCATAAATGATGCCCTACTGCTCCATGCATTCATGAAACTCTTGGAGATGTTGAGCTAGATCTTCATATTCCTTTCTACTGAATTTTGTAAGATACTCATCGCATTCATAAAATGTAGACACATCATGAGGATAGCTAGTGATCCCAGTAAAATCAAATGGATCAAATTTATGGGCTAAGAATGCAGGGAGAGCCATTAAAACCCAGAAAAAAAAACTTCAAAGTACAGTGGAGTCACCAATTAATATTGTAAGTGAAAATCACAGGTGTGAATGTACGACCAATTGCTGAAACTTGTCACTCTCAAGAATCAGCTTCAAACTTAATGAACCCAAGAAAAAGTGTTCTTATTCTATTGCTTTGTAGTCTGTGGTCTTTGTTACAATGGAGTCACCTTTTATTGCTTTTATTCAAAACAACCAAGTATTTCCTCCTCACTAAACAACCAGAGGAAAAACATGAAAACCCAAGGAAAAGTGTTCTTGTCTTCTCTCCTTGGCAATGGTGCCAATTAATGTTGTACCTTAAGAAACCAATTTCCTAGCTGTAGGGAAATTGTGCTTAAGACATTAATAAATATTATTTACTTTCACGTATTTGTCACTTAGATATATGTTGTGTCTTTAAATGAAGGACCTGGAAACTTGGTCTTTAACCCTTAGTACATGTATAACCAGAACATCTCAGAATGCCATTTGTTGCTAGATATAAATGATGAATGAAGAAAGCTTGAAGGAAAAGTTAAAGATAGTATGCTGATCTTTCACAGAAACTACTATCCATCACTTAGAAGAATTATGGAAATGAGAATTGAATCATAGACAATATGCTGCTTAACATGGAAACTACCATCTGTGACTCTGGGAGAAGTTAAATATAATATGTTGGTCTTTCACAGAAACTATTATCTATAACTTAGAAAAGAAGGTGGGAACTTCAAGTATAGGAGCGCTCTTTTAAGGAATTTTAACTTTATCTACATAAGCAAATAAATACCTGCAAATTCATTACTATACTTGAAAAAAGAAAACATAAGACAACACATTACAGAGAGGGTTACAAAATTATACCCAAAAATTCATGGAAACTTTTGATTCTTTCATTAATCAACAATTATATCAGGAATACAGTGGCCTAGTCTTTGGGTTCTCCAAAGTTTGAACCCTTTCTTAGTAAATTTTCTTCTTTTTATAAATTGTGGAATAATTATTGATTTCTGAAACTACCCAAATTATTCAACTGCTTCTCTAACTACATGAAGTGAAAACTATTACAAAATTTTACAGAGGGTAAAAGACACCTCAAAGAACATGAAATAATAGGAACATAACTGGATTCAGAAGAGGATGATAATTGTTGGCTTGCTCTGTTAATCTACTGCCGAGTTCCTCTATATATTCCCTAATGATGTTTAATTCACTTTAGCCGTAATGAAATGTGTTTAGCTTGTGTAATCCTGGGTTACATATGTATCGGGCATTTTGATTGGCCAAAATACAAAGAAAATATACTCGATTGTCTTCCTCTTCAGCTTTGGCTCTAACCCTGATTTTCCACTTTACAAAACGAAATTAACGCAAACATTTGATTAATACAGAACTCAAAAGAGTTAATATTACTTTATAAATCTGTCAAATCCGCTCGTACAGTGCTCCGTTGACTTCTACCACGAATCGCAATTGACCTTTCAAATGATATATCACTACAAAGCTTAAATTTACACACCCTTAAGCCTCATATGCATAAATCCTTCATATTTGTGCTATTTCTATTATATACCTTTTATGATAGAAATATGCCATAAAACATGCTTTTTCACTTTTAATACAGGCTCCGCACAAATATCGAGGCATACCTTTCCCGCGATAGATCCCTGATGCAAGAGCATCAAGGGCGCTTTTTTATTTTGTAAATATGTTAAAAGGGGGTGTGATGATTTTTAATATTTTATTAAATTAATAAGAAAATGTGAGGATCTATTGTAAATATCTTTTTATTTAATAAAAGGATATGAGGGAATTTAATTAGTGGAAGGATTTTAGGGATAAAGAGCTATCCTTTAGGGATGTTGAGAGATTTAGGGGTTTGTTGAGGAATTGAAGGGATTGAGCATTTAATTTAATGATTTTTTTAAAATTGTATAAATAGGAAGAAGTTTTAGATGAAAATACATTGAGACTGTGAGAATTTGTGAGATTGGGAGCAGGCTTGAACAGCAAGGCTGTAAGCCTTCAGTAATTGTAAAGGGCCATGAGTGTTGGATATCAGGCCAAAGATAAATTTGTAAGTAGCCTCATCTTGTTTATATGAAATATTGCTTCATATTATATATTTTGATTGATGGATTGAGGAACTTTTTATTCGATTTCTGAAGTGAGATTTTGGAGTAAATTATGTATGTGAATTGTGAAAAGTAATATGGAAATTTTGTGAAGAATAACAAGGAAAGTTGCGTGTGGATTTTGGTTAAATGCATATCTACTATTGGAGATTCGATTAAAAGAAGTGTGCAATGAACAGATCGATATTTATCTAACAATTGTTACTGTGTGAGCTTATTTCTGAATGGCTATTTTAAATCAATCTGTAGTTTGTAGCCAGCACCAAAATAGAAATAGAACAGCGGGTTCCCTGAAGTTACCAGTCATGGTATGAGTGCATGGCGCTGTTGGTTGAATGATATTGAATGTTGGATATTGCAGACATTAATTTGGATTGATTGTAAAAACCAACAATCGATGCATGAAGAAGACCGATTGGAGCAATTTGGGTATTTGTTATATTGAAATTATGATTGAAGTCTATGTTGCAGGCTTAGATGTGATTGACTTACAGAGTTGAACAAAATAGGATAGCGCAGAGTCCAAGTTGACATTTGAACAGAGGACGTAGAAAAATCGAACATCTGAGAGAAAGGATGGGTTCGGATATCAATTAAGAGGAGATTGATCAACGGCTTTGGCAATTTCACTTTCCGGAATGGTGAAATCATTTTTGAAAATCTAAACAACTGTTGTATTTGCTGATATTAATAATGTGTTAACATTTTACAGAATGATACGATTGCAGTCCTTAGCAGAGACAGAGGAGGTACTATGCAACAACAAAAGAACTTAAAGATATACATTCATATTCAGTCGATCTGTGAGTGAATTGGATTGCGAAAGTATGAGTTTGTCACAGCGTTTTTATGGTTAAATTGGGTTGTAGAATCCGTGATATAGTCAGATTTGGTCATGATTTATTAAAGACACAAGGTATACAATTCAAGATGGAAGAATTGGTGGAATTCTAAGGCATGATTGGACTGTAAAGGCGTTCTAAGGCGCAGTTAGGAAAAGGAATCATAAAAAAATTATAGTCAATATGATAGTTGATGCAACTAGCTTAACACTGCATAGCCCAGGTATGGTTTATTACCACTAATGGTCTTTTGAATTAATATAATGAATCGAATGCTGAGATCTGGAATCTAAGGCACGTTCTAAATTGTATAGCCCAGTTGTTGTTGACATTCGATATGTAACAAAACCTGAATATTTTAATTTACCATAGCTGGAAATAAATACACAAATGTGTTGGGTTTAATAAATCAAAGATGGAAAGTTTTAAAGGGGACAAGTATATTTTTACCAAGTCAAAGATTTGATTTCAGAATTGAAGACCATATAAAACTGAATGTGGATCGATTTGCCATATGTTGAAAGAAGAGTGACCGTATTGTGTTATTTGGCATTTTGAATTCTGGTCGAACAGGAAAAGCAAGGGCGCATTCTTGAATCAAGCCATATGTGAATGAGAAGTATTAAGATTGCTAATGGAAGCATTGAATGTTTGGCGTGATTTGAATGATGATAAGTTTTCTTGTGTAATGATTGTTGGGTCCTTATGTTAAAACATAAAATGAAAATAGTTTCCACAAGATAATGGCAACGTGTGAGTTTGCTAAGTATTGAGGATTTGATTTGGGGACAAAACTGTGATGTAAGTTGATATGCAACAGATGTTTAAGATCCTGGTATTTGCAGGCTCCTGCCTGCGTCAATTTTTGGTATCAAAGCTTGGCTCTGTTGAATTAAAAAAATGTTTATTTTCTGAATGTGGACAAGAAGGTTTGTTGAACTGAAATGTATTTGTGAATGTGTGATAAATAATGAAGATCATATTTTAAATCTGATATGCAGCATATATAATTGCAAGTGAACAGAATGCAGGTAAAGGCGATCAGATTCTAATCTGAAAGTCAAGCAATCAGAGTACATCTGGGAGAATGAAGAAGAACAATTAAGTTCTTAGAGGTAGGGAAAACAGAATTAAGTAGAGATTGTAGAGACAAAAAGAATCCATAGCGATGTTGGGGAATGGAAATTCACTTGGATCGTGCAGGTATTGTGTTTGGTTAATTTTGATTTGAGTTTTACTGATAAAGAAAGAGATTGAGAATCGATGGTTGCAGCAAAGAAGGAATTGTTGCTGACAGCTGAAGTTTTCCAGATCAAGCCAGAAGATTGGAAGAGAGAATCAGATTCTAAAATCTGATTGACAGTGAATTGTGCAGAGGAAGCATAAAGATTTGTTGGAACAGATTTGCAGGAGTGATGAGATTCTGAAGGTAAATGAAGTGCAGATGAATGGGAGGACAAGATCAGGCGAGATCTTGGAGGTAAGATGATATGTTTTTGAAGAATAGAGTATTGTAGTCTTTTGCATTGAAGTATTATTGCAAATCCCAAAAGGCAATTGCTAACAGATAAAGGAAGCTGGTGAAAGTTTCTAGGTGAAAACAAAGAGGTGGCAGAACCTTGAGGAATTCCAATAGAGATTGGAAAAGGAGGACAGTTGTGTTCTTAGAACATGCAAATGAGTTGAAGCCTAGGAAGAGCAAAGAGAAGTG
>APFE030199844.1:4213-19973 GCA_000404065.3 Pinus taeda
TCACCCTTCACAGATTTGTTTTCCACTTCACTTTCATATAGATCAAGCTTTTGAAACAATAACCCAATATTTCAGACCTTAAGATATTCAACCCAAAAGCATACCAAAGCCAAATGATCTCCTTTGCTTTATATAGGCAAGCTCTTCCTCAAATCATGGACCAATACCACGGGCCAAAACCATAATAACACAATACCGTCAGCTAAATACCAAGGGTTAAACATAAGGAACCCCACGTGTGCGTGCTTTACTGCCTTGAAGTGTGTGGAATGGGGGTACGCACCTCATGAATGGGTAACCTGCGTGTCTGGACGCGGTCCCTGCACGACGTACCTGTGGGTATGCATCTTCTGAACTGTTCTCTTGTGTACTTCTTAATTCTCATCATATTGAGAGCCATGCCATGGGCGTTGCCATCAAGTACAACATCTGTAACATATAACCATACCAGAAACATAATGCCAACAAATATTCCACAAGAATTCCTTCTTGAATGGTTTCTTAAATTTCTCCAGCTTGAGATCTCTAAGTACCTGCCTCTCTCAAGTGTTTTCATCAAAGAGCAGTCTATTTTTAGAGCGCAACAGCTGGAACTTATATATTCTCAGTCTGGAGTTCTTAAAAAAATTCTACCTAGTGCTCCTAGATCCAAGGTGGATATAGCCAAACTGAAGCCAAGTCCCCATGCCAACGGGCTAGTCAAATCAATTTATGCCAACACAGCTAACCTCCTGAATCAATTGCAACAGTTGTCTTTACAAACTGCTTCTTCTATGCAAGCATTGTTGTCTTTATCTATACCTTCCCAACCGACGTCTATAAACACTGTCCAAACTTCTAACCCAAAAGGAAACCAAAAATCTAATGGGAAGAAGAAAGGATAATGTAGGAAAAATAGCCAAGATGGAAAGGGAAATGCAAACAAACCCAGCAATGATGTCGAAGGCGATAGGAAAGAGTCCAAGAAAAAAGTAAAATTTCCATGCAAGTTATGAAAAGGGGATCATTTAACTTATCTCTACCCTAAGATCCAAGACACTCAGCACTTGTTAGTGCAATAGGGGTAGCTCTCAGACTGTCCTCACAAACCATTTTCCCCAAGAGCAGTACTTACTTGCTAGCACAAAATCTAATGATGGTACCCCCATAAGGAGAAACTAGGAAGGGGATAATTCGTCAAATGTCTACATGATGATTTCACATATCGACGTCGCTACTCGACCGCATGATTATGGTGAATTGGAATCATCTAAGGCTAAGTCTACTTCTGATGCCTCAAAGCCACTCCATATTAAGAGGTCCTCTGTTAAGTCTATACGTCGAATGTCAAAAGGCTCCGCAAAGAACTCAACCATTAACCCTAATTCTAGGGTAGGCTAGAACTACTCAATTGTAGAATATCTAGCTTAGGGTCCTTGTGCTACATCAACATCAGAGGTACTCCAGTCGTGCCCTACTCAAAGGAGTGCATTACTCTAGGAAATCGAAGCAGTAGATCCAAAAAATTATCTTGTGCTCACTTTTGATATGCCAAATGTCAAAAGAGACTCCCCCATCATATGAATTTTTAGATAAAGTCTACATATCGAAAGACCAACATCTTTCGAACCATTATTGATGAGGGAGTTTCCACATGTGTGATGTCCATGTCATGTTGGAAGGCCATTGGATCACTTCAAGTTGTTCCTTTGTCGACTCTATTGTCAGCATTTGATGGACATTCTCATAGGCTGCATGGGATTATCCCAGCCTTTCCCATTTGTGCTAGGGGAAAGGTGGTAAATATTGAGGTAGAAATAGTCAATATGAATCTAGATTACAACCTCCTCTTAGGAAGGAATTGGATTTACAAGATGGATGGCATAGTTTCATCATTATTTTGCATCCTTTGTTTTCCTCATGAGGGGAGGATTGTAAAAGTTGATCAGAAGGACTATTCTCTGGGGGAATCCCACTCATTATTTCCCCAGAGAATTCTTTCGAACTCATTATTTTTTGAACCCTTGGCCTTTACCTTCGTCTAACGCCACATTAGATGGAGAGTAAGTAGGTGGAATGGCATGTCCAATGTTTGCAAAAGGAATTTCTTATCAGTCTATTGTTAATTATACAAACTTTCATCCTATTCCTTTCTCACCAAAGGAGTTAGATGGAGATGTGGCTCCGAACTAGACCCTTGATTCAACTTTGGCTCAACATTGCTTAAATACAGTCTTACCATCTAAGGAAGCAATCCTGGAAGCAATGATGGGTGTTGATAGACCATGGGATGATTTATATCATCGTTCATATTTCCTCCCTCATTTTCAAGAAATTAAGTCAACTTTTTGCAGTCCTTCTACTAGTGATGTTCATATAGTTTTAAACCTTTTGGCCCCAGCACAATTTTCTACCGAAGGAAACATGTCTGTTATCTCACAAACTGTACCATTGAACATCTCTAGGAATCCTAACATAATCAAAAATATCTTCATTGGATTTGACTATTCCCCTGAAGAAATTCAAACTTATACCGATCTCTTCAAAGAGTTTCATGATGTGTTCGCTTGGCCTTATGAGGAAATTCCTGGAATAGATCCATCTATTGTCCAACATGAGATTAAGACATATGAAATTGCTAAACCTATTCGTCAAAAAATTCGACTGGTTAGTCCTAGAAAAGCGGGAACTATCAAAGCTGAAGCCAAAAATATGCTAAAAGTGGGTTTCATATACCCCATTCCTCTAACCAAGTGGGTCTCTAATCTAGTCACCATAGACAAAAAGCAACGAATGATTTGAGTATGTATTGACTTCAGGGACCTAAATAAGGCTTGTCTGAAAGACAATTACCCCATGCCCTTTATTGATCAAATTATTAATGAATGTGTGGGTAATGAAATTTTTTCATTCATGGATGGATTCTCTGGTTACAACCAAATTACTATCCGTCCAGAAGATAAGCACAAGACAACCTTTATTTGTCCTTAGGGTACATTTGTGTACAAAAATATGCCTTTTGGCCTCAAAAATGTTGGAGCCACTTTTTAGCGGGCCATGTCTTATGCTTTTCACAATATCAAGCACATTATCAAAGCATATTTGGATGATTTAGCTGCTCGTTCTCGAAAGAGAATTGATCATCCTAAGCAGCTTCGGTTAATTTTTAAGTGGTGTTGTTTTTATAAAATCTGGTTGAATTCGAATAAGTGCGTTTTCATAGTCACATCCAGATGGTTGTTAGGATTCATTTTGTCATCAAAGGGGATTTGTGTTGATCCCTTCAAGGTTGAGGCAATACTTCAGTTTCCTCCCTCGTCTTCCATACGTCAACTTCAATGTCTCCAAGGAAAAGCAAATTTCTTGGGGAGATTTATAGCCAATTATGCCAAAATCACAAAAGGATTTATGTCTTTTCTTAAGAAAGGGGTCTCATTTTTATGGGATGATTTCACGCAACGATCTTTTGATGCTTTGAAAAAAGAATTAACCTTTGCTCCATTCTTGAGTCCACTTGATTATAGTAGATATTTCCTCTTGTATCTCACTATAGCATAATCAACCATTGGTATGGTTCTGATTCAGGAAGATGATGCCTTATGTGAACATGTAATCTACTATCTAAGTTGAGGCTTGGTAAGTATTGAATTGCATTATTCTCCCATCGAGAAATTAGCTTTGGAGCCTATCCATGTTGTCCAGCAGCTTCAACATTACATTCTGCTTCAAAAAACGTTCATATTAGTCGTCGTCAATCCATTTCAGTTTGTTCTCAGTATGTGAGTGATTGGGGCCAAATATAATAGATGGATTGTCATTTTTCAAGAATTTGATCTCGAATTCATGTCGGCTAAATCTAAGAAATATTTTGTATTCATAGAGTTGATGTCAAATCTCTCTTGTGTGGAATAAATTATTCACAAGGAATTATTTCCTCATGAACACTTATTTCTTATTTCTTCACAAGATCCTTTGTATGGGAATATCATTATATGTCTCCAAACTTCAAAGTTCCCACCCGCTTTTTCCAAAGATGAGAATAGAAAGTTGCATCACCTCGCTAAGAATTATGTTATTATAGGGGACACATTATATCATCATGGGATTGATTCAATCCTTAGGCATTATTTAAGCTTGGAAGAAGCTGAGTCAGTTCTTAATTATTACCACAGTGGAGCTTCTGGTAGTCATCTATTCGGGCTTGCAATAGCCCAAAAAATTTTGCGAGGAGGATACTTTTGGCCTTTGATCTTCAAAGATTGTATTGAAGCGATCAAAAGATGCCATTCTTGTTAGGTCTATACTCAGAAAATGCGTGTGTATCCAACTCCACTTTTCCATGTTATCACCATCAGTCCTTTCACGAAGTGGGGTATTTATTTTACTACTTGTAATCCACCTTTAGCAAGAAATCACAAGCACATCATAGTGGTCGTAGATTACTTTATGAAGTGGGTTGAGGCCATGCCTACTTTTAAGAATGATAGTGAAACAACGGCCTTGTTTTTCCACAATCAATTTATTTCCTGATTTGTCATCCCTAAAGAGATTGTCACTAATCATGGAAGTCATTTCCAAGATCAACTGATGTCTGAATTGGCTCTCAAGTTGGGTTTCTTGTAGGAGCATTCATCTTTGTATTATCCTCAGGCCAATGGGAAAGTTGAAGTTGTGAACAAATCCCTTAAAATAATCCTGCAAAGGATGATTAACAAAGCTAGATCCAATTGGCACATCATGTTGTATTCAGCACTTTTGGCATATCGAACGTCAATTGAGACTGCCACTTGCTTTACTCCTTTTCAACTGGTTAATAGGTTGGAATCTATCTTTCCTATTGAATGTGAAATTCCTTCCCTTAAATTTGTTGTTGAACTTCTTCCAGAGACTTCTAGTCTCAAGGAGATCCTCATTCATTTGGAGCATCTTGATGAGCATCATCGAGATGTTGCCACAATAAATGAAGCCCATAAAAAAAGGGTAAAAACTCAATACGATAAAGTTGTTTGTCCTAGAAATTTTTATGAAGGTGACCTTGTCCTAGTCTATGACCAATACAAAGACGCCTTGGGGGCAGGAAAGTTTAAGCCTATGTGGTATGGTCTCTTTATAGTGAAGCGAGTTTTGAAAAAGGGAGCTTATGAATTAATTGACTTTGAAGGAAACAAGTTGGTGGAGCCCAAAAATGGGCTCTACCTTAAGAAGTACTTTGCTTAGGCTTTAGCCAAGAACTTACTTGTTTGTATGTATTTTATGTTTATACATATCTGTCTATTGGTAGTGATGTTGATAT
The DNA here is from genome assembly GCA_000404065.3 of Pinus taeda. Taxonomy (NCBI): domain Eukaryota; kingdom Viridiplantae; phylum Streptophyta; class Pinopsida; order Pinales; family Pinaceae; genus Pinus; species Pinus taeda. The sequence goes on from APFE030199844.1 coordinate 9,486, forward strand.
TTTTTATCTGCTTTGGTAGGTATTGATGCATGATTCAATATATTTAGGATTCACCGATGGTGCGAGTACGCATACCTAGAACCTTGCTTCCACGGCTTGGGTGATTTATTATCCATCTAGTCAGTTGATGGTTTCTAGAGGAGTTTGTATCGGTACTACTTCGAATAACATTACCGAATGTATTGTCGATATTAATTTTCTATTCGAAGCGATATCTCTTGATATTGATTCATTAGTGGTTTATTTAGACTCATAACTGGTGGTATCTCAGCTGAATAATGTTTATCGGGTACGAGATCCCTATTTGTATCACCAATTTCTAAGAGTATGATTGTTGCAATGATCATTTATTTATATCACATATGTTCACATTCCATGATCAAAAAATTCCTTACCTGATTCTATTGCTAATCAAGCATTGGACTGGCATATAAATCATTCATCAAAATAAAAAAAAACATAAAAAATAATCAAAGTATCATCTGTATATGTGATCATCAAAACATCACATGTATATAGATAGAGTGTTTGTGTCCAAAATAATATACAATAATCGGGACAAAATGCCCTACAAAATTTGGGTTTATGCCCATCATCATGTCTAATCATAAAAAGATTTGATCATCTATCTAGCTAGCTTAGGATGAGCAGCTAGAAAATAAGTAACAACATTGGCCACACGTTGAAATAGTCACATCCAGTCTCATGGTGCTCCTACCACGTGACGTTGCATCTTCTTAGGTAAGTCCTCTATGGCTATCATGGGTAATTGGTGAGTCAATCTCACCAAGTTCCTGTTATGAAACCATCTCACAAAAATATAGAAGAGATAGTTGAACACCTTAGAATTCAGCCTCTTCGAGGGGGCAACCTCCTTTACATTACACAAATGAACAATTCTTAGATGATTCAAATGACAAAACCTCCTATCTATATATAGGAGTCTAAGGAGTCACAATATAACCCAACCAACCCAACAATAATAATATAAAGCCACAAAAATAACAATAGAGGGATTCTATGGGCACAATAATAACAATATGGGGGCAATAGGGACACAACAATATTAATAAGGGATATAACTATAGTAGTAATGGGGTAATCACTAGTATTATAGGGACCTATCATACCCCTTTCCTACAAAAAAGAGTTGTCCTCAATGCTTGAGTAGTTCTGGATGCTTCTATACAAAATTCTCATCCTCCCATGTGGAATGTTTAGTGGATAAGTTCTTCCACTTGATGAGATACTCCGAAATTGATCGATTTTGTAGCTATCGAGTTATTGTTTCTATGACTGCTATCGGTTCCATTATAATTTTTCCTTCATCGTCAAGTTTTGGCAATATTGTTTGAACTGAGAGCTTGTTGCCTATAAACTTCTTTAAACATGAAACATGGAAAACTGGGTGCACTTGAGAAGCTACGGGAAGCTCCAATTTGTATGCCATCGTACCAATCTTTTGCAACACCTTGTACGGACCATGAGACTTTGGTGATAATTTATTATCCTTCTTAGTTTGCTTGAGGGACATTTGTTTATATGGTTTTAGCCGTAGGAATACCCAATCACCTACATCAAAACTTCTTTCACTGCGATGTCAATTTTCTTGTTGTTTCATTCTATTCTGTCCCAACACGAGGTTATCATTTAAGAGTTGGAGGACTTGTTGTTGATGTTCAATGTGATGTTCCACTGCTTGAACCTTAGAATTTTCTCTTAAATATGATGCGATGGTTGGTGGCTAATATCCATAAAGTTCCATAAATGGGGTCATTTTTGTTGTTGTATGGAAGAAAGTGTTCTACCACCATTCAGCTAGAGGCAACCATTTGACCCAGTGTGTCTGTTTATCATATACAAAGAAACGAAGATATCCTTCCAAACATTTTTTTACTATCTCATTCTGCCCATCAGATTGAGGATGATAATATGAGCTATGAGCTAACTGAGTACCAAGACAAGAAAATAATTTTGTCCAAAAATTTCCAATGAAAATGGGATCTCTGTCACTTACAATAATCTTTGGATTTCCATGTAGCTTTTGAATTGTTTACATAAATGTAGTAGAAATTGTACTAGCTTTAAATGGATGTCATAATGCACAAAACTATGCATACTTGGTAAGTCTGTCAACTACCACCATGATGACACTCTTTCCCTTAGACTTGGGTAAACCTATGATAAAATCCATTGAAACCTCCTCCCAACATTGGCTTGGAATGGATAAAGGTTGTAATAGACCTGGGGTCTTAATTGTTTCCACTTTATTTTTTTGGTAAACCAAACATTCTTCCAAAAAATTTTGAATATCCAATTTAAGGCCATCCCAGAAAAATTCCTTCTTAACCCTGTGGTATTTTTAAAAATCCTGAGTGCCCTCCTAAGGGAGAAATGTGCAATTCCATAAGAATATTTTGTTTGAGTTTCGAATTCTTATAGAGGTATAAGCGATCTTTGTACCATAATTAATCATTTTGCCAGCTAAATGTATCAAATGTACTGGAATCTTGTTGTAACTTTTGAATAAGTTCCCACACTTCTTCATCATTCTTCCATTCCTCCCTTGCTTCATTTATCCAGTTTGGTTGGATAACAGAAATGGCACACAATAGTGCTTCCACATCCTCATCCTTTCTTGAGAGTGCATCTGCCACAACATTTTGCTTCCCTCTTTTGTAGATGATTTCAAAGTCATAACCCAACATCTTTGTGACCCACTTTTGTGTCTTCAAAGGATAATCTTTGTTTATAAAAAGTATTTAAGGATATCATGATTCTGTTTTACCTTAAGTGTCTTCCCATTAGGTAAGGGTCACCATTCTTAAATACATGTAGTAATGCCAACATTTCCTTTCCAAAATAGCTTTGTGTGAAAACTTTCCCTTGATTGGACGACTTTCAAAAGCAATGGGTCTTTCATCTTGCATTAAAACAACACCAATTCTATTTCCTAAAGCATGACATTCCACAATAAAAGTTTTTGTGAATTCCGGTGTAGCTAAGGCTAGTGCTTGGCACATTCCCTCTTTAAGATGTTCGAAGGCCTATGTTGCTTCTGGAGTCCATGAAAATGCATCTCTCTTAAATAATGTTGTTAGAGCTATTGCTATTCTCCCATAATTCTTAACAAACTTATGATAATACCCTGTCAACCTAAGAGCTCCTCGCAGATGCTTTATGGATATGGGGATTTTCCATTCTTAATGGCTTTAATTTTGCTAGGGTCTACCTTAACTCCTTCATGAGATACAATATGACCCAGATATTCCACCTCTTGTACTCCAAAGAAACATTTGGATCTTTTTGCATATAATTGTTTCTCCTCCAATAGTTGTAGCACCCTGTCAACATGTTCAACATGATCCTTCCAAGACTTGTTGTAGATTAGTATATCATCAAAAAATACTAACACAAATTTTCTAAGGAAGGGTTTGAAAATGGAATTCATCAAACCTTGAAATGTAGAAGGTGCATTGGTAAGGCCAAAAGGCATGACCAAAAATTCATAATGACCCTCATGAGTTCTAAATGTTGTTTTCAGAATGCCTTCAGTCTTCATTCTCATTTGATGATATCATGAACGAAGAACCAACTTGGTGAAGTAAATTGATCCATGCAATTCATTCAGTAATTCATCAATGACAGGAATGGGAAACTTATCTTTAATAGTGAGCTTGTTGAGATCCCTATAATCTAGACACATGCACCATGATCCATCCTTCTTGTGAACCAATACTCCTGGAGCAGAGAAAGAACTTTGATTAGATTGAATTATACCAGCCTCTAGCATTTCTGCAACCATATGTTCAATTTCACTCTTTTGGGCGTAGGAATATCTGTACGGCCTGATGTTTGGAGGAACACGTCCTGGAATTAGATGAATAGCATGATCATGATCACGAGTAGGTGGGAGACCTTTGGGGGTCTCAAATAATTTGGAATGATTGTCCATGACTTTTTGGAGATATGGAGAAATAGATGATTCTGATGTGGAAACATCTAGCGAACATAATTGTGCAATTACACCTCTTTGTTTCTTTTTTAGAAGCTTTGTCATACTGCTAGAGCTGATTATCTTTCCCAGTTTCCCTCAATACCCCTTAATTCAACTTCCTTTCCTTCCGTAGAAAATTTCATGAAAAGTTCTTGAAAATTAAAGTCTATTGTACCTAAGGATTGTAGCCATTGGACTCCAAGTACAACATTAGCACCTCCCATTGGATTGGAAAGCATTAGGCCAGTCAATACATATTCTTCCATGGATAGCTTGATATTATGGCACTTTCCAAAACAATTTATCGTTCCTCCATTTTCAATCATCACTTGACACTCTGGTGCTGGATATAGGAAGAAATTCAATTATTTTGCTATCTTACAATGACTAAAATTGTGGGTACTTCCTGAATCAATCAACACTATTACCTTTTTCTTTTTGATTTGTCCTTCTATCTTGATGGTTTGAGGAGTGGTAATTCTAGCCAATGCATTACAAGATATGGTCGGATTCATTTCTTCTTTATCTAGGCTTTGTTCCTGGAGTATATCCTCTTCTTTTGACCTTTCTTGCTCCTTTTCTTCTTCCTTTTTAAAATCTATGTAGAATAATTTCTTCTCAGCACACTTATGACCCTTAGTGTATTTGTTACCACAATTGTAACAAAGCCCTTTTACCTTTTTCTTCCAATTGTTGTGGTGTCAACCTTATATGTTGTGGAAGACTAGGCGAAACAACACTTCCATATTTATAGTAGTGTGTGGCATGCTTCCTAGTTGCCACAATTTTTCTTTCCATTTTTCTTGCTAACCTGAATGCCTTCTCTAATGAATCAGTTCCCAAAGGTGAACATCATGTTGGATATCATCCTTTAAAGTCCCTATGAACACATCAATCTTATGCTCCTCTGGAATATTTTTTACCCTTATGTTCAATTTTTGGAACTCCTCAATGTGCTCCATTATTGAACCCTTTTGTTTGAGACTTGTCAATTGGCTAAAAAAAGTGTTGATTTTTGTATCCTCATAATGTGTTGTCAATTCTTCCGTAAAAATTGCCCAAGTGATAATTTGTTTATGAGTGCAAAGCCATTGATACCATATAAACTGATTTGGTTCCAAATATAAAGCTGCAATACATACCTTTTGTGTGTTTTGCACATTATTGAGATTGAAAAATTGCTCCATCTGTAATATCCATGTTGCGGGATCCTTGCCATCAAACTTCCCCATATTGATTTTTGGAATATGGTGGGTCTTCGATCCAACATTAGAATCTATGAAATCATGATTAACATTTATTTTGTTCTCATCATGAGTTTCCTTTACTACCCTTTCACCGATAGTAATCATTTCTTGTAGAAGTTTTGTTAAATCTGTCTTCAAATCTTCCATGCCTGTCTTCAAATCTATTTTCAAATCTATCTTCAAATCGTCCATCTTAGCTTCCACGTCATTCATCTTAGCTTCCACGTCATTCGTCTTAGCTTCCACTTCATTCATCTTAGCTTCTACGCCTTTCTTTAAAGAATCCATCTTAGCTTCTACGCCTTTCTTTAAACCATCCATCTTAGCTTCTACATCTTTCTTTAAACCATCCATCTTAGATTTTGTTCCTTTTTGTGCAAGTGACACTTGTTGCACTTGGTCTCATAATTTTGATATATCATATTGCATTTCTTCCTCTTCTTCATGAGTCATGTTAGAGCTTTCAAGTTGCTTACTAGGTGTTTGTATTTTCTTTCCTCGGGGCATCAATTACCAATAATAATGCTTTACTATGCCCTTTGAATTCTTTCAAATTAATTTTTCAAACCAAGCTTATGCAAAAATTAAAGGAACTACACACCTTTTTTCACTTTGTAGGAGCTTGATATTGAATCTGATGTATCTCTATAATTTCAGATCATCCAGTTCTGAAATTGTGATCTAAGGTAGCCCTCTGAATCCTCTTTCCAATGCCACCAATCTGATCCAAATTGGATTCTCCAGGGAAGCGTTATGCCAAATCTCCCACAGTGACTTGATTATAGACTAGTTCAGTAGAGTGAAATTGTACGACGTGCCACGAGTCACTGTTTCGACCTTTGTCTCTGAAAAATATATACAAGAAACTGTAGTCTGTCCTCTTTTTGTACCTTCTTATGAAATTTCAATCTGATGCTCAGAGAGAAAGTTATGAAGATTTTCCCTAGGTCACCTATTTGGAATGTAATTTAGGAGTCTACAAAAAAGACCGCCTTCCTCAGATCATATCTCCCCAAATATAGTGCAAAAAGCTCTGAAATTTGGACCTGAGGTTCAGTGTGATTTTCATCTCAAATGGTTAGCTTTTTAAATGTCGCAAAAAAAAAAGTTATAGCAACAATGCCATGATGACCTATTTGGAGCAACAAAACCCTAGAATCCAAAGCTTTAGTACCAAATGTTATGAAACGAGCTCACAAAAAGATAGAAAAGATAGTTGAACGTCTTAGAATTTAGCCTCTTCAAGGGGGAAACCTCCTTTACATTACACAAATGAACAATTCTTGGATGATTCAAATGAAAAAATGTCCTTTCTATATATAGAAGTCTAAGGAGTCACAATATAACCCAACTGACCTAATAATAATAATATAAAGCCACAAAAATAACAATAGAGGGATTCTATGGGGCACAGTAATAACAATATGAGGAAAATAGGGGCACAACAATATTAATAAGGGATACAACTACAATAGTAATGGGGTAATCACTAGTATTATAGGGACCTATCAGTTCCTCTGAAATGCATGGAGAACTCTCTTCATCTCAGATGTAACCCCTTCGGCATCTCTTCCATGAGGCCTATGTCAGGTCTCACTGGCCCCACATATGAAACATGATCATATATTTTGTAAGTGTCTTGTGTCATAAAAATATTTTTAAGTTCATTTATGTTAAAAATCAAAAAAAATTTAAGAAATTAAAAAAAAAAAAAATTGTTACCTATGGCACCCCATGCTGCATCTGGTGGTAGTACTAATACTGGATCTCCTCGAAAATCCATTCCGACATAGGGGTAGTCGTCGACGACAATGACCTGTTGATCCCACCATGTGAAAAGATCATCACCAAAATTCATCCTAGGGACATCAGCACCCCTTAGGCATTTCATTAGGTCAACCCATCTACCCATTCACGGATCCCTCGAGCTGCTGATGGTCAATAATACCTTGGGTCGAAGCCCAAGTAATTTCTCAATGAAGAATGAGAATAATATTGTGTTGTATCTAAAATTCTTTGTCTGACCCTTTTGAATGGAAGTGAGTTGGTTCTTTATGTTGGTCAGTAGAGGTGTACACCACTCAAACACAGTAGTGGGGCTTCCACTGCTAGGCTCATGGATACACGTGAGGCCTGATGTAAAGCAGTAGAACTGTTTACCCTGGCGATGGTAAACAATAGGATCTTCAAGGATAAACTCTCTATGTGCTTGATTAAAATCTGACTTCCAATATTTTCATGATGACCAGGACAGTATATGTGGATGTAGTCTTCTACATTGAGACTACATCTCGTCCTACCAGTGGAATGCACTATCTCCCCCCTTTGAGAAAGACCAGTAATAAATCAAATATCCTCTATCTAGATCGTTAGGGGCATATGATCAATCATGAATGCACCATCCTCTGCAATCCAATAATGAATCAGAAAATCAAGCAATCATGTATTTGCCTTCATGGTTGGCATTTCAAAAAATTTTAGCAAGCCACAAGTTCTCAAAGCATCTAAGGCATTTTGATCCTCCATTACTTGGTTATCAATGACCCTATGCTCCATTTCTTGCCAGGTGATTGTCATCCTGCCCAAAAAAGATGTTTCAAATCATTAGATTTATGTTTTTAATTTTTTACTTGCACATACGCAATTTCCCTTTTTACACAGTCGCAAGTAGGGCCCTCGTATACACCTGTTACCTATATTCAACCCACATGTACGTAGAGTTGAAATTTTTAACATATTTTCCTACAATCAAATTATGAAAATAAAATCTAAAAAGTATCACAAATGATTAAAAGCATGATAAAAGGGTTACCTGGAAGTTTTGGGGCGATTTGAATGGTTGGATTAGATAGACGAAGTTTGTTTGAGTTTGTCTCCATAGCTCCTTGCTCAAAACACAAATGACAAAATGTGAGTCCAAAAGTCCTTATATAGGTTGCAAAATGAAAATTATTTTTTCAAAAGTTGATTTTTATCTTATGGACTTTTTGACCTTTTGGCTTGGACTGTCGGGAATGGGTTGCCTTTACAAGAAATTTGGAGACTTCTTCAAGAAAGAATTTTGGTTTTCTTACTAGCATATACGTTAGGGAATACCACTTTTCATTGCATTTTGCATACTAGCCTCCATACTGTGATATGTTTTCCATAGGGTCAACCCCATCGTGTCTTGGTTCACAAACCATTTTCACTTTTCGACTTTAAAATCATGATGCAATGGTAGAGCCAACCTTTACATGGGCATAATAGTTATATCCTCACTAAATTTTGTTGCCCATGATGCTATATTGAGGAGGCTCGGGAGTCCTCTTTAGTACCGCCATGACTTGTGCATTGAGGACTCATTCTCATTCTTCTACAATGTTTTCTGGTCTTATACCCTAGAGGCTCCTTTGTGTCGAGTTGTACTGCTGCATTGCATATTGACTATTTGCACCTTTTGGTGTTGAGCTAGCTTCACTTGAACTCATGTTTAAGCCAATTTTTGACCATGTCTTCTGCAAAATCAACCTTGCAATCACTTAGCCTCTGCGACCTAATGCACCCTTTTACCCATGGAAAGAACATTCCTTTGAGTGTCCTTGACCAGTTTTGCCACCTTGAATTGAGCATAGGAAAGGTCCCCTCCCAAGAACTAGAGCATCTATTTTTTTCGACACTCATTCTTTCCACTGTACTATAGCATTCCTTTATTCTTTTTCAAGAGTCATATAAAAGAAAAAGACAAAAAAATTATATATTCCAAAAAGAGCAAGGACGAGACATTATTTCCATATTTGATGGCAGTTAGATTCAATTGTGTCGCCCTTGAGCAAAGCACTCAAAAGTAAGTCTTTTCCTCCATTGGGATGGGCTTTAGTTTGACTTAGGAGAGTCTTAACCTTGTTGTTGAGTTAGTACTCCTCTCATTGGTTACCTCTTCCAGTCATATGGAGAGTTTTCTTATTCCTCCTGCATGAACAACTTATACAAAGTTATCATATGCTTCCATGTAGTCGCAATTGAGATGTGCTTTTGTTCAAGGAAAGTAAACTTGAGTCAGCCTCTCTATAGTGTCTCTTGACCTATTTTTCTGTTGGCCATCCCTACCTTTCAGCATCATGTTCGTTATCACATCAGCTATATTGGTCCTTTGCTCATGTCAGTTTGAGAAGGTCTCCATTGACTTATTGTTGGCAGACCTTGCTCTTATCGACTACGACAAATTACTCCGAGGGCAGATCTAGAGCCACACCCTGGCCCTATTTTCATTATTGATAGGTCACTTTGTGCTCAACATTAATCAGTATCATGGTTCTTTGACTGAGTGGCTTCCCTTGTGTTTGATATCAACTTTCATTATCACACATTGGGATTTGTGCAGTGCCTTGGTTTCCATTTGACCCTATTGGTGGATTCCTTGCCTCTATGTCAACTTTCATTATTAGTTGGTTTATAGGTTTTTTATCATGCACTAGCCACATCTTGTGTACACCAGAAACGTGTTTCGGTTGGGTTACTACATCTTTTTTCATATGGTTCCTTCCATATTATTGGCCTACGGGTTACACTTGTGCTAGATTGATGAAGGATGCCTTCCTTCTAGTGGATATTTTCCCATAAGCTTCAATTCGTTGCTCTGGGAAAGAGATCTAGATTCCATTTAGCAGTACCTTAAGGTTTGCAGTCATCAGTGGCATATTCCTTAATTATCGACAATGAGAAAACACCATTGTCTCCTAATTGATAGATTATTCCAAGTGTTCGATTACAACTCTTTTGTTCACACTTGTTAGATTGTACTGGGTACCTTGACTCTCACCATCATTATCAGTGAGTAGCCTCACGTTTGTTAATTGTATACATCAATGACCAGTAATCAAATGATTTCTCACATGGTCGGCTTCACATCAGTTATTTCCATTGTGTAGAAATGTACCATGACGGTCGGTGAAGACGTCGGGTTTACATCAGCATGTCTTGGTTCACTTGTAAGTTGCTCCCATTTCTGCTAGTTGACACCATCCACCTTATATATTGTATTTTATTACAACGATATCTTATATGTTGGCACCTGAGTTGCAGTGTAGTACCATTTATTCCATAATGTTCACTTGGTACTATTTGGATCCGTTTCTTGACTTCAGTGATCATCTTCATACATTAGCATCATTGGTCAGCTCTTGATGTGATCCAGATTTAAACAGGAACGCAATAGATTACAGAGATAACCATAAATACAGAGATGCGATAACCATGAATAAA
>APFE030199856.1:0-10648 GCA_000404065.3 Pinus taeda
AAGGCTACCATACCCATGGTAAATGCTCACAATTGGCATTTGAAACACAAATTTTCATAGATGAGTGAGTGCTCCCATTCGTACTCTTAAATCATCGTAGCTAAGCTTTTTGTAACATCCCAATAAACAGAGGACCATCAAGTATTCCCCTATGTCTTTTATAATTTTAAATCAATAGTTGTTAATTAATTGTCAAGTATTATAGTCGAACTTATGGCTAAGAAGATTATCACATATTCTTTCAAGATTGTATAAGCCTTTCTTGAAATGACTGCAACATACCAAAACTGCTGAAAAATATTGTTGTGTTTACACCATATATGGTGTTGATGCTGTTTAATTTCATACATTCTTTTCTAGATGCCGAGTGAGTTCTATGTAAATATAACTGCAGATTCAATGTTCTTTTCTCTCCTCAATCTTCTAAAACCATGCTATTCAGAAACAAAGTGCCAACATGATCAAGGAATTTTCAAGGCCATAAATAAAATTCTTACAAATAAAGTAAACAACTAAAGAAGAGAGAGACTTTGTTTTTTCCTTACTTCTTATATTTTATCAAGTGTATTGATAAGGGCCATATCCAAAGAATTTCACTATGATGGTAGATAAACAATTTTTTTTTAAAGCGAGTCATGCAAAAATTCAAAGAAGTGTCTACCTTTTAAAGGAAATTTCAGAAACCCAAAATAAGATATAGAAAGAGTAGATGGGGAGAAACAATATATCCCAAATACAAATATGTTATATTCAGTGACTTAATGTTGGAATATGTAATTACTACTTGTCTCAGTTATGTCTCTCTATGTAAAGGGATTTCTTCCTATTCTTTAGGGTTGTTTATCTAGATGTTCCTAGATTGGTGTGTGGTTGATATATTCTCTCAATCAGATGATTGTGTGTCCAAGATAGTTTACCTATATTGAGACAACACTAAATGTATTTATATGTAACCAGAATCGTAAGATAATTTGCATTATCAAATTTTAAATATATTTATATGTAATAGTTTGTACTATCAAATTTTATCATTTAAGAAAAGACAAAATAGATGTTGTCTCACCAAGAGTAAAGCAGAGGCACAAATAGAGAAATAGGGTATTGTTCACGGATAAATTACATGACACAGATAAATTACATGTTTTCTGGTAATTTATCCGTGTAATTTTCAACTATGTCATGACAAAGTCACTGTCACTCGTGTTTATATATGGTTGAAACAATTCCAACACAATTCCAACTTGGAACAATTAAAATTATATATAATGATGATGAGTGGGAACTTTTAAAATTACTTCTATCTTTGCCGGATCCACTGGAATACCTACAGTAGAAAGATAATGTCCTAGGACATTATCTTTACTGTCACACGCGAATACTCTCATTCGCCCCTACTTCTATATGACGAAGCTACTTGGTGGACACTCTGTAATGGGAACGAATGGGAATTATATATTGATTTAGAACCTCTTTTTCTTTTTCTATAATGAGAAAATTTATCATAAGTCAGTTGTGAAACCAAACCATACTTTTTTTAAAATTTATTTTGTAATGGGAAAATCTATCATAACTCAGTTGTGTGGTAAAGCAAGTTGACTCATTGCATTATTCAAGGAAAACCACGCCACTTGTAATTACCAACTGATGGTTAGTAGAGGTAGTCTTTCACTTCAGCGAGATGTCTATGGGTTTCGGGTCATTAAGTTGTTTCTTTATGTTAGAGGAAAACAAGTTTTTAGCCAAACAAACATAATTTTAGATATTAATTTAAAACACGTACAAAATTGTGGTTCAAACTTTTTTTATTTATAGTTTTAGTTTCAAATTCAATAATAATCGAAATATAAATTCAATTTATATAATTTGAATATTCTCGTTTTTTAATATTAAGTTTATTTATACATTTAAATTTATGTTTTTGAATAATTAATAATTATAATTTCATAAAATTTATAATTAAATTATAACTAAAATTAGATAATTAAATTAGGAGTGGTTTAATAAGCCCCAAGGGTTAACTCACTTGGTCGAGTTCCCGTTGCTAAGTACTCTTCCAATTTTCCTATTTGGAGGTCATGGGGTCAAATCTCCTCGATGCCCTTGGGGTTAAGCCTTGCTTGTTTAGCCACCAGGTAGATCCCTTCGGGTTGATTTGCCTTGATTTTCATGTGGATGTAGTGGCCACCTAGGGTTAAGCCTTGCTTTTTTAGCCATGAGGTAGATCCCTTCGGGTTGATTTGACTCGATTTTCATGTGGATGTAGTGGCCACCTCGGGTTGATTTGCCTCGATTTTCATGTGAATGTAGTGGCCACCTAGTGTTTATGAACCACTCTTAAAAAAAGGAGTGGCTTAATAAATGTTTTTATTTTTTTCTTCTTCTTGAGTGTGAAAAAAGGGTTGATTCGCCTCGACTTTCATGTGGGTGTAGTGGCCACCTAGTGTTTTTGAATGACTCTTAAAAAAAAGGAGTGGCTTAATAAATGTTTTTATTTTTTTCTTCTTCTTGAGTGTGAAAAAAGGGCTGGAATTTGTATTAGCAAAATCACCAGTACATAAACCACATTGGTAGCATCTTGCTTGTGCATCCACCGAAATGATCAACATAAAATTTATCCATGACGATGCCCCATCCAACATGTATAGATAAACACGTATTTTTATGTTCTAGTGTCAACAAAATTAAAACCCAAATCATTCCCAGTAGCATCTTTCTGAGTTATATCCCAAAATTAACATAATAAAGCAATATACAAAGCTAATCCCAAAATAGTACAACAAAGGGTAATAACAAAAACAAAGGATAACCATCATAATAACAACTTCAGGGTAGTGGAAGAAGACCAACATCCAATGTAAATCCCCCCATCACTAGCTCAATGTGCATCCCATCTTGTTGTGCAATAATACCAAGTTTAGAAATTTTATCTACATTGGTGTTCTATTCCTACCAATGTGCTGGATGGTTATGCTTTCGAAGGTCCTCATGAGATATTCAATGTTCTTGAGCCAACCTTGTAAATGTGGATGTCGAATGTTTGCATTTCCCTGCACATGATTGATGATGGATTGTGAATCCCCATATATATGAATAGTTGGGATATTCAGGAAAGCAGTAAACCAGAGAAGGCCCCAAAGTGCCATAATTTTAGCCGTGATATTCAACCCTCTACCTGCACCCTAGTGTATTCTGTACTGCTGGTCCATTGCCATACATATCCAAATTCCACATCTACATTTGCCTCTTTGTTCAAATCCATAAAAAAAACTAGCGAGATAGGAGATTTGTGGTTTGGCACCGTAATATGGGGTCTGCTTGGGCCTATGTAGAGAAGACAATAATGGTGTAACCCATCCAAGTATCATGTTCACAATGTGGACTGAATCCAATGTCGCCCCCTAAAAAATAATAAGGTTTCTGCTGCGCTAGATCTCCCAGAAGGTTGCTAGGGGAATAGACCGCCATGGCTGCGGTTTTTGACTCCACCAAAACAAACAAGACTCAATCGAATCATGCTGAAGTATAGTTCTCTCACCTATCACATGGGATTCGGATTAATGTCGAGGTCTGACCTACTACTAGAGAGTTCAGGCATTGAATGCAGGACCTATTCACTACCGGATCCATGGTAGGTGCATCCAACAACTCTAGAATTTTCCCTTTGTTAACCCTAACATTTCATTGTGTTTCAGCTGGTCGTTATTTTCATTTTTCCTACGACGTTTACTGGTTTCGGAACTCTGCAACTCGTTGTGAACGGTAATGGATGTTAAGGTTTTATCAGCGAATCCATTCGGCCAACAAGGGCAAACCGTTGGCTCAGAGCTTCATAACCTGCCATCTTTAGGCGAGCTTCTGGTGATAAGGTAAGGTTATCAGTTAATCCTTAGCTTCTTTTCTCGTCTCTTCCTTTACCACGATTGGCATCCATTGATGGTAAGGATGTTGTAGGTATGCTCCGCGGAGGTTGTCTCATTTTCTCCCTCGGTCAAGGTGTCAGTACGAGGATGGTCTTCTGCGAGAGAACTTCAGGTTTTCCCTGTTACTGTGGATTAACTATTTGAGGTATTTTTTGATATTGGTTTAATGCTTCCATTTGTGTTATTAGGTCCCTAAACCTTCCTTAACTGGAATGATTCTCCTCAGGTAAGCTAGAGTTAATGATTTATATTTATATAGTTGTGAAAGGTTATGAATATGGAGCTCTAACCCTCTAGATGGTCTCGCAGGTAACCCTCTCTCCTTACTATTGGAGCAGAATCATTCTTGGAACATAATAGAACACAGGTAGCCTAACATCGTGCCTTCTGTTATGCCTTCAGTTTGGTCTGTTATGAACCCTGACAACATTGATCTAGATATTCATACTTAGTTGTTGTATAATGGCTAGATTAATTAAGGGTTTGTATAGTTTGTGGTGGGAGGGTTTGTTGGCTCTGAGCACGGCCAAACCCTCACCGCATTACAAACAGTTCCTATCTTTATCGATTGGATATATATTATGAGGCCTAGACTTTCTATAATGTTTCTTTTTGGTTATAGCGGATCCGCACTTTGGCTGCATGATACCTTATTGTATAAACTCCTTGTTTTTAACAGTAAATGAATTTTATGACATACTATGCTTGACTTGATGACGCTTTGTTTTCGCATTTAAAGTTTACCATTTGCGAAGGCTTGTTTCTAAATTGTTGTTACGACTTGTTTAGTCTCAGCCATTTTCTTCGGAATAGGCAGAGATTAGAAACGTTCCTTACCGATTTCCTCAGTTTTGTATATATACTCATTTATTTGCGTTAACATTTAGGTGGAAGAAACCGTGAGTTCATACTTAAGGTCGTTCATGCGTTTGGGGAAATTTTGTTGGTATTTATATTCTTTGAAGGTTTTCTCTGTTAAATGCATTATGTTTTAAATGCTCTACTTCAATAGCAAATGTCTGGTAAATAATAGGAGGAGTCAGACTTAAGCCCATAATGTTAGAATTATAGTGAACATAATTTCACGTTTTAGAACTGAAATGAATCTATACTTCATTGTCGGGTTTTTGACATTCTCTGCTATAATCATAGAGATTATTTTTCTCTAGTTCTGTACTTTTGTGGACAATTAATTACAACTTTTAGATCTATATATCGATATTAACAGAGTTTGAATAATTCCTGCATCTGTCAATTACACTGTATTGTCTTCATCATACTTAGAAATCGTAACCCTGTATTGCTTTACCCATAATATAATGCTAGGAAAGAAGAATGTAGTAAAACCTTTCTATAATAGATATAGAAGAATATACGGAAATATTAACCATAACAATAATTATCTATCTTAAATACAATAGAGAATACTGATAGACTTAAACATTTGTTCCTAATTAAATATGTTTTTCCAGCTGTCATGTAAAAAGAACAGAGTTTGGTTAATTATCTGTTCATGAATATTTTAGAACTATGCAAATAATATTCTTTCTGGAAGGTCTCACCACCCAGCCATGGACCTCACAATTACGTCCAAAAATCCTAACCCTAGGAGATGAAGCGCCAAAACTCTGGGTCCCGCTGGGGTAAATTGGTACATCAACTTCGCGGGGTCTTAACTTGGGCATACAATCTTTGTTTGACACACACGATACCTTGTTAGAAATATGTATTCGAGGATTATAAATTTCGACTACAAACGAGATTCAAGCACTCATGTTTTCTCGTTTTAAAAAAACAACATCTTTTAGGGCCTCAAAACGGCTCTGGAAGTTGACGACCCAAAAAAATGCCAAAAGTAGTAAATTGTGCTACAATTAAGGAAACTGAGAAACTAAAAGAAACAATGGTGGGGGTCCAAGTCGAATAGGCGGGTGGCCATCAATATCCACCTAGATCACCCATGATGCATACTAAGAGACATACCTAGAAGACGAGGACTTCAAGGAGGTGTGTTAGCAACTGTAAGGCAAAATTCATGTATAAGAAGGTGATAACATGGCTAAATATTATCTTCAGAATGGGTTCCTCTATAAGCTAGATAATCTATGTGTCCTTAAATGTGAAATATTGTAGATTATTAAAGAAGATCACACCTCCAATGTTGTAGTAAATTTTTGTATTGGGAAGAAAATTGCTAACTTACAAAGGTATGTCAAGCAACCTATAACACAAGAAGATATAACACGATATATTAGAGGATGCATACTTTTTTTTACAAGTAAGCCAATTCATAGGAAATAATTTCTATACCATTCCTTAGCAATAGCCACTAGGCCTTGGAAAATGTTTCTATGGATTTTCTAGATGGTTACCAACAACACGGAAGGGACATGATAATTTATTTATGGTAGTTGACAGGGAAAACAAAATGCGCATTTTGATGCCTTGTAAAAATACCATCAAAGGACAAGAAGAAAGCAAACATGTTCTTCTCAAACTATGCTGAAATGTTGTTGGATTAAAGATATAATTTATGTAACCATGTATAAACTGTGGAATTATCTGTAGTGAGCCCTGATTTGTTATTTGGTCTTGAAAGATATTGAACTCTGATGTATACCTTTAGTTTAATGGTCTGTTTATACTATTGAAATGAATTGTTGCGGGATATTGTTCTCTTTTGAGTTATGGAATGATGGATCTGATTATGGCCTTTTAAAATTTTCTGTATATTACATGTTGTTGGTTCTTTAGTATTCATTACTGCAGATGTATTTATTTTTCTTGCACAATAGTTTCTAAAGGTTTATTTCATTGATGTATAATTATTTATGCAATGGACCTCCTGCATGATAAGTTCATCTTGGAAACTTTTTCTTGATCCCTACTATTTTAATTGTATCGACACACCTCAGGTGAGACATTTCGCCCTCGCAGAGGAATGAAAGGGTTGGTGTTTCACTAGACTACAATAGATCTCCTTTGTTGGAAACCAGAGATGGAACCTTGGATCCAACAATGTTCAATTTTGCGCCAAAAAATAGTTCTATTGTCGTTACCTTAAGTATTTTAAAGGGATCTAGATCACGGTGCCAAGGATTCTTAGAGGATACCTTTAGGATTAGTGATATGAGAAGATTGACTCATTTATTTTACAACAGGCTCAATTACGACAGAAAAATTTAGAGTGGGTCAAGGAGGAGATTTTATATGGAAAACTAGCTTGTGATCAGTAAAAAATATTTTGGTGCAAGTTTCCTGAAGAGCTTCATAACTAGTTGCATCAATTGTAGATAAAAGTGGGATTTGGAAACTGTCTTAGACTTCGTCGAACTTGGACTACTACTGATCTAGCTAAGTTGCATAGGTTGGAATCTTAGTTGATCGGGGCTATTGACTTCTAGGTGCAAGAAACTCTAGAAAATTATATCAGTGAATATGTTGCATAATATCACCAATCTTTTTCCAAAGCCAACGCAATGTTAAAGTCCAGGTTGCAGGGAAGACTATTGAAAGGAATCCCTCCGTGGATTAAAATTATGATGGTCGAAGAAAACCTTCTTCCATTTCAAGAAAATAATATGACAGCTTAAAACCCTAAGTATTAGGGGTAGGGTTAAGGGGAGAGATGCTACCTGGTTGCAGAAGGTGAATACTTGATGTGATCAATGCAGATGATTCATGGAGGGAACGAGACTTAAGAGCGAGTAGAAGAGCACAAATAGATTATGAGTGGCGAAGACAAAAGTTACATGACATTCAGAGATGATAGAGAGAGTTACATCGAATAGGAGAGGTGTTGAATAGTCTGAAGCTGCAGATAGAGGGACCAAGTAGTTTCGAGTTGAGTTCAAAAGTTGGTAGTGGAATGAATTCTAGACAAATCATAGGTGTTGGAAGTAGTGTTGTCAGAAAGATGGAGGGAAGCAATGGATTCCACCATGAATTAGAGGGAGTGAAGACATCGTAGGTATCAAGACCATCAGTTGAATTCTTAAACCATAACACTCCTCATGGCGATGAGATGCATTTTGTGATGAACATACTATTTTATGAAGATGATGTATCTCCCGAAAGTAACAATTTACTGGTTAAAAACACAGGTAGTACCTTCCCTAACCTCTCCCTAGTACTTTATAAGAATCCTGCTTATTTTATTTCAAAGCTAGTTAAGACCTTAAAATTTCATAAAGTTTATAATGAATATACAACCGATACTTCTAGTGGTTTTGATGGTGGTTCCCAATTAAGTTCCTCGGGATATTTACAACTTGTTCACAAGGATTTATATTGATTTCGCCTAGTGATTTTATAATGGTTGGCAACGTAGCATGTTTATACACTCGATGTACTGAATTCTTTGGATGAGGTAATGATGATGTTAAACAACATTGGTATATGTGTGAAGCCATATGGAGGGCTAGACATATGTTAGATGCTACTAAGCTCATTGAGTTCCAAACTACTTTGAGAGATAGGGCACTCATATGGTTTATCAAGTGGTCTACCTTACACCAGAATCCAACTTTAGATGAAGTTAAACAATAATTTATCCAAGAATTTAAACTCCATCAAATGAATCAACAAGGGTTATCTGAATTGTGGAATATTAAACAATGCGAGGGAGAGACTGCATGAGAATGCATGCAGCGATTTAAAGATGCAATTGGTAAATTAAGTTACTTGATTGATCTCAATCACCAAAGGGACAGTTTCATTAAAGCTTTGTTGTCGTTAATTCAAATCCCCTTAACGAAATAAAAGATTGATATGTTCCAAGATTCACTTGAACATGCTATGAAGATTGAAGCTATGGTGGGGTACCCTCATGAACACAAGGGAGGTGTCACTTCTAGTGATCCTACCATCGTGGGACTATAACATCAGATTGATTATTTGACATAGTGGGTAAAGGATATGCATGATGCACAACCAATGTGACTTCAGGTTTGGTTTACTAATTGCCATGTTGAAGGTCATCACACCACAGAGTTTCAACAATTGAGGGGTCTGGGGTTGTCTACTATACCTATGGGATCAACACCACCTTTATCTACTATTGGAGTTGTGCAGGATGCTACAAATGATCTATATCAAGGACATACTCAATTTCATGTGTTCCCCAACCAACAAGATACATATGTAAATGACGATTGTGGGATTTTTCGTAGTTATGTCCATCCACCTCGTCTTTGTCCCATTTCGTAGAAATACTCAAATGTCGCAAAGATAATATGCTTTGTGAATTATGTGGTTCCCCGATGCATCATATGGATTAGTGAAAATATTTGGATGCTTTGGCCGATTGCCTTGATCCCACTAGATTTAGTGTTAATGAAGCTCCTTGAGGACAAGGAGGAGGAAATCCAAGGGAAGGAAGAAATATAGAAAGAGGTATGGTCCATTTCTATATCTGTGATTAAGAGGGACGTGTTTCCCGTGATTATCCATTGTCTAGGAGTTCGTGGTGCTCCCATCGTAGAGTAAATCCACACACAATTGAAGATTTCCTCGAATTGATCGATCATTGGGAAGAGCATAACCGACAAAGAGGAAAATATTTCAATGCAAAACCTTGAGGGCCTGAACCAACCTAAATTCCTAACATCAATATAATTACTAGAGGAGAGAAAAGGACTAGAAAAACACAGAAATATCTGAACAACTAGCCAAAAAAACTTACATCACCTAAGAGGTCTTATGATCCAAATCAACAAAAAGGATGTTATAGGGATGCAACTAAATTTTTTAAACAATTGGTTTCTTCCTATAGTCCTCTTGCAGAACAACAAGAGCAGATGTAAATCAGGAGTGCCAGATTTTCCCAGGAAACATTTAAGGCTGTTATGGAATGTTTTGGATTAGTATTCCAGATTATGAATGATGAGCAGTTATCTAGACAATTGCACAAGAAGCTCAAGGCAATTGTTAAATATCAGAAATTTTCAGAGAGGCCGATTTCTACAAACCTTCCTAAACAACACTTAAGATAATTCCACAAGAATAACGAAAGAATGGGGAGATAATTTTGTGTTGATGCTCAAATTACAAGATTTTAGATTAAATATTCCATGCTGGATCTGGGGCCTAATGTTAATATTTTACCAAGAAAGACTTGGGAGGCATTAGGAAAACCAAAGTTCGTGTTTTCCTCGATTCAATTACAAATGGGAAATCAGTATTGTATCCTTCCCATTAGACATCTTGAGGATGTTGAAGTTGATATTGCAGGGGTAAAACATATGCATATTTCAAAGTTATAGATATCATGGGTGATAAAGATCTATATCTAGCTCTCTTAGGAATATATTAGGCATTCGAGGACTATGTTGTTGTTAAACTTAAGTGGGAGAAAATGACCTTTGAAATAGATGGAGTTCAATTAACCCTAAGGACATGAAGGGTGTCTACTTGATCCCTTGTTCTTGTGGGACCCCCTACATCGGGGAAACAGGGCACTCCATCCATCAGAGGATCAGAGAACATGCAGCTGACCTAAGACATGGGAGATCCAAGTCTTCAGCATTAGCAGAACATGTGGAAAAAACCAAGCATCAGGTGTGTATTGAGGAAGCCAAGGTTCTTGCTAAAGTTGCTCAGTTCCATCATCGTAAATTCAGGGAAGCTATTGAGATTGAAAGAAGGCCTAACAATCTCAATAGGGATGACGGTTGGAAGATTAGCAGATGTTGGATCCCTGCCCTTTCATCATAATCCTTCTTCTCTTT
>APFE030199859.1:0-29819 GCA_000404065.3 Pinus taeda
AACTCCTTATTAAACTTTTTTTGTTTACATGTTTGACTGTTATGGTTTCTTTGATTGCCTTAGTGTCTATGTATTCTAGCAATTTTATCGATCTGTTGCATAAGTAAAATAGGCACATCCATGAATGTTGTTTTTTGAGGATTGATGTCAGCGGTCTGCAATAGGCGATGGAGCTGTGAGCCAGTTTGAATCTCCCGCGCCTCTGCCCTCGCCCCCAGGCTTTGCCTGGTCGGGCCTCTGTCGTTCTCGTCGTTTAGCGCGGACCCCACCTGCGGGGAACCGGCCGCTTGACGGTTTGTCCCTTCTGCCGTTCTCAGCGAGCCTGCAATGGCAGGATGTGCTTCACCTCCTCCAGCTTTAGAGACCCCAGAGGAAATCTTTGCCTCTCTTTTGTCAGAGCCATCAGATGCCAGACCCCGTCCCTCATTATCAAAGTTCATAAAAAAGCTAGATGAGATCCCTGAGGTTTTCCTCCCTCCATCCCTCCCAAGGAAATCGGCAATAGCCTTAGCAGAAAGAGGTCTTGTAGGACATTTCACTGGACTCTGGCCATCCCCAAGAACTGTTCAAAAATGGGTGGAGCGCAACTGGAGCACAATGATCCAGGGAAAGATCGCCATCAGATTCTGTGGGCGAGGATACTACACCTTCCTGTTCGAGTCGAAAGAAGATAAGCACCTCATCTTCCGCAATGGACCTTACTTCATGGACACAAGAGGTCTCTATCTGAATAGATGGACCCCGGATTTTGATCCGGAAATGGACATTCCAAGCGCCGTTCCTGTTTGGGTGCGCCTCCCCCATTTGCCCCTGCACTGCTGGGGGGATGAATCTGTCAAAGCGATCGAAAACGCAATTGGAAAATACATAGACAGATCGGAACCAAGGGAGAACATGCACGCATGCGCAAGGATCTGCGTTGAAGTTGATCTCGGGAAAGGACTGCCAGAAGCCATTAAGTTAAAGGTGGACCAATGGATGCACATTCAGCAGCTGGATTACGAACAGTTACCCTTCAAATGCAAGGTATGTCACGAGTATGGTCATTTTGCCAATAGATGTAGCAAGCTAAAAGTAAATGAAGTAGAACATAACGAGGAAAATGCTGAGGGATCATGGGAACAAGTTAAAAGGAAAAAGTCCTCCGCTAACCCGGGCACTAGCTCCACAGCCCCTCTCACAACAAATCTACCCCCCCCTCCTCCCCCTCCTTCTTCAGCCTTCCCCTCCTCCTCCAACCCCTTCGAATACTTAGCAGCTGAAGTCCCGTCCTCCCCTCCTCAATCCCCTCGCCCAGCCTCTCCTTGTTCCAACCCTCCTCCCTCCCCCCCTCCTACCATCGAAAGAATCCTCACTAGAAACAAAGCAAAAGAAGCCAACCAGCCATCAGATCCTCCTAGAAAAGTTGGTAGGAAAACGAATAAAGAAATAAGGGATGAAACAGCAGCTAAGGAGATGGCAACCGGTACTCAGCAACCCATGGATTCATTCTTAGGCAAGCGAAAAGGGAGTGGAGAAAAGGCCAAGGAGAAGTCAGGATCCCACCCCACAACTGGTAAATAATGAACTTGGTCTCTTGGAACTGTAGGGGGATGGGCTCTTCCTTAAAGTTGAAAGCAATCAAGGATCTTATAAATCAGGAACAGCCAGACATTCTTCTAATCCAGGAGACCAAAACCACCGAGCAGGATTTTCTACTTCAAACCCAAAGATTCAAAAATTACACAGGCATATCAAAAGGCTCAAATGGGGCCTCAGGAGGTATAGGAACATTATGGAACAAAAACAAGTGGGAAATCATCAACTCACAGCTATGCAACTGGTGGATCAGAATAGATTTAAAGAATAAGAACACACAAGAAGTTTATTTCATTTATAATATATATGCACCTAATCATTACAGAGACAAAACCAGCTGTTGGAACTCCTTAGAAGCGGATCTCTCCTCCATCCACAGCAGCTGGATAATTCTTGGGGGAGATATGAATCTAATTAGGCAGGTGGAAGAAAAATACGGTGGGAATTTCCACGCAGACCCATCGAGAGACAAGTTAGAAACTATCATTCAGCTCTTCAATCTGATCGACACCCCTCTGTCGAATGGCAAATACACATGGACCAATAACAGAGCAGGAGCACACAATATAAAAGAGAGGCTAGACAGGTTCCTAATCCAGGAAGGGGTAGCAGGTAATTTCCAAGCAATCAGGAGTCATATAATCCACGGCACAGCTTCGGACCATAAGGCCGTGGTCCTCACCTTGGACAAAGGAATAAACTTAGGCCCCCTTCCTTTCAAATATAATAACTCCTGGGACATCCATGAAGATTTTCGCACTCTCGTACGAAAACAGTGGGCAAATGAAGTATTAGGCTCGCCACATTTCGTATGGGAAACAAAGCTAAAACAACTGCGGACAGTTATAAAGCAGTGGACGAAAGACAAGGCAACCTCTGAAAGGAAAAAGAAAAATGACCTGTTAGTGGAGATGGAGAGCTGGCACAAAGAAAAAGAACAAACTCAATACACAGCAGAGGATTTAGAGAAGGAAAAAAATCTGTACGAGTTATATCGGCAAAACCGTGTGGAGGAAGAGGAACAAAGAATGAAATCCCGCTGCTTATGGTTGAAAGCTGGGGATAAAAACACTTCTTTCTTTCACAATAATGTCAAGATCAGAAGAGCCAGCAATCAAATAGACAAAATCGAAGTGGAAGGGAGAGAGCTGAAGGAACAAGAAGAAATAAAAAACGCAGCCTTTAATCATTTCAAGGCTCTTCTCTCGGCAGATTCCCAACAAAATGACAGCGATGCATTTCTTAGTGTAATAGAGAGCAAAATAACTGAGGAACACAATAACAAGTTGGAGCAAGATCCTACAGTAGAAGAAATCAGAGAGGCCACCTTCAGCATGCAGCAAGACAAGGCCCCGGGGCCGGATGGTTTTACAGTCGCTTTCTAAAGGCAGCATTGGGAAACTATAAAGAAGGATTTCGTGAGAATGGTAAAAAACGCCTTCAGAAATCATAAGTTGGGGGACAACACAAAGTCTTCACACATAGCTTTGATTCCCAAGGAAGCAAACCCCAAATCTTTTGATAGATTCCGTCCCATTTCGCTCTGCAATGTCTCATACAAGATCATAACAAAAATAATTGCCAACAGGCTAAAGAAATTCCTTCCTCTTTTAATTTCTAAGAACCAGGGCGGCTTTGTCCCAAAGCGACAGATCATAGACAATGTTATATTAATTCAGGAAGCCATCCACAGCAGCCACAATAGAGGAGAACGCGGAATGATCATCAAGCTGGACATGACCAATGCATTTGACAGAGTGGATCACTCCTTCTTAAGAGCAGCCTTAAAAAAATTTGGTTTCTCCTCCAACTTTGTTAGCATCATCAGCGGATGTATCTCCAATCCTTGGACCGCCCCGCTGATCAATGGTCGCCCCAGCAAATTCTTTAGAAGTTCCAGGGGGCTAAGGCAAGGCTGCCCCCTCTCCCCTTTCCTTTACATTATCATGGCGGAAACTCTGAGTGTTCATTTAGAAAATCTCCGCAACAAAAGAGAGATCACGGGCATATGCATTGAAAGAGGAATAAAGGAGATAAATCATTCGTTATTCGCGGATGATACTTTATTAATTGGGGGAGCTTCCAGTCTGATGGCTACGAGGTTCAAAAGAGTATTGGATGCATTCCTCCAAGTATCCGGGGGCAAATTGAACAACAGGAAATGTAAAATTTACACTTGGAATGTCCCCTATCAGATACAACAAAGAATATCCCAGATTCTGGACATTCCACCACAAAGAAATTGGATCTCATTTTCTTACTTGGGTTTGCCTCTGGAAAAGGAACACATCAAAGCAGAGGTCTGGACAAAACATATCGAAAATATGAGAGGTCTCCTCCAGAGCTGGGGTGCCTCTTGGCTAAATCTAGCTGGCAGAACCATCCTTATAAAGGTTGTCCTTTCAGGCCTCCCTATTTACCAATATGCGGTAATCATGGCGCCTGCCAGTACTCATAAACATATGGAACTTATAATGAGAAGTTTCCTCTGGCAGGGGGGAAAACAGGACACAAAGAAGTTCAGCCTCGTCAGCTGGGACCAAGTCACTCTTCCTTATGAAAAAGGAGGCCTTTCCATAAAAATACCAAGCCTTTCCAACCAGGCTCTGGGGCTCAAACTGATCTGGAAGATCCTCTCAGGAAATGGCTCGTGGTGGGTGGAGACAATAAAAATAAAATATCTCAGAGGTCCAAACTCCAACATCCTCAATGAACCAATAGTAGACAGGCCTTGCACTCTGATGTGGCGCCTCATCAAGAAAGTTTTGCCCCATTTCAGAGAAAATGCCTCCAAACTCCCAGGCAATGGAAAGAACATCAAGATATGGGCAGACAGAATAATGAACTCCAACCCAAGAAAGCTTCTACAAGAGCTCAGGCCTCTACAAGATTGGATGGAAGAACGAAAGATAACCACCCTATATGATATTTCTTCTTGGAATCAAAATAGATGCCTTGATTGGAAAGATCTGCATCTCCCTCAGGACCTCAAAGACCTATGGCTCAATCTGAAGTCTTCACTCTCTGGATCCGCACCAACCAATAAGGAGAAAGATGATAGATACATTTGGGACACATGTGGAGGGTCCTTCTCAGTAAAAGAAGGGTATAAATCTCTTCAAAATATAACTCCTACAGCAAATTGGAACCTTCACACAGCTACCTGGAAGTCAGAATGCCTTCCAAAGGTAAAACACTTTAACTGGACCCTCTTAAAAGGGAAAATTCTTACAGCTGAGAACCTGAGAGAGAGAGGAATCCAAGGCCCCTCGATCTGTTGTTTCTGTCGAGCAGAGGAGGAGTCCATTCAGCACTCCTTCCTTCTCTGCCCCTTTGCCCAGAGTTGTTGGAAACAGTTAACAAGCCCCTTGGAAGTTCGAGGAAACCATGATCAAATTCATAATCTACAGAAAAATTGGAAGAAAGACTTCCCTCATTCTAGAAAAGGCAAAAATAATATAATTAGAGTGTGGAAGTGCATTCCTGCCACCCTATGCTGGAACCTCTGGCTAGCTAGGAACAATCACGTCTTTAACAACAAACAGCCAAAAATAGACAATGTCATAGCAAAGACAATTGCTAACATTTCTGAAGCTGTCAGCGCAAACTTCATAGCTACCCCAGATCAGATGAGCTGGGCCCAAGAAGAAAGAGAATGGTACAATAACTTCACCATTAGCCACTCTGAGAATCATCCCCCACAGAGCAAAGCACATCAGAAGCAATCCAACTGGAAACTCAGGGGAACTAAAGAAGAGATAAGCCAATGGATCCTCACTCAAAATCTCCCTCTTCTCTCCTTTGACGGTGCATCAAAGAACAATCTCGGAGCAGCAGGAGCAGGAGGCATAATTAAGGACCATAACAGGATTTCCATCTGCAGCTATGAATGGGGTCTCGGGACAGCCTCGAATAACGCAGCTGAAGCCTACAGCTCGCTGCTAGGCACCACAATCCTATCCAGATTGGGATTAAGGAACGTCATTATTCTCGGGGACTCGGCCATCATCATCTCAGCCATGATCACAGGTAAAGAATTCATCAAAGAAGGCCTCAACAACATTAGGACGAGGATCACTAACAATCTCAGAAATATGGGTGAAGTAACCTTTATGCAAGTGCTAAGAGAAAATAATGCAGAGGTGGACTCCTTAGCAAGCAAAGTAGTCAACAGGCACCAAGGATAGGTTCGTGAGAATGAAAGAATCTATGAAAGGGCGATCCCATAAGAAATCAAATTGTCAGACAGAACATCAGAACAACTCCCTTAGAACTTGTCATAACATCAATCACCTCATCGGTCTTTCATTCCTCGACCCTCCATTCTCCTTCACTCCGCCGTCTTTCCTCTCTTCCTTCGATTCCAGAGCAATGCATCCCCATTCTTCTCGTGATCTCCCCTCTGACTTTTCATGTAAACGTCCTCTCAGCCCCTCCGGAGAATGCATTTCGAATCTGAAGAAGGATCCTCCCTCAGTTCCCACTGTTAAAAATATCCCGCCCTCTCATCATGAATGGTCTCCCTCCTCCCTTTATATCCCCTCCCCCTTCCCCGATCTCTTCAGAATTCCTCTGCCTCTTCAGTATCAGATAGGAAGAGTTGTGTGTCTTGAGCGTGGTAGTGCAGTCCACTGCAGCGAAAGCAATCAGTGCGTTCACATATCTCAGTTGTTCCGCCCTCTTGATCTTCTCTTCAGCAACAAGCAAGGCAGACAGCAGAGCTACAACGATCAACCGGTTATTCATACAGTTCTCAGGTATAATCCAAGTCTTTATAAAACTATTCGTTCACTAACTCGCTTTTCCACAGTCATGGCAGAGAATAGACAGCAGCAAGAGGCCCAGGAGGGAGAAGAGCAGCAGGGGAATCCGCTGGATAGAGTGCTAGGAAATGACACCAGCACTCTATGCAAAGAACATTGTTTTATGATTGCCCGGTTTGTAAAACATCATAACGACCTCAGAGACGATTTTCATGCCAACAGCAGATCCAAGCGAAAAAAGCTTGAAAAACAAAAGAAGGAAATCGAGGGCCTTAAGGAAAAGTGCCAGCACCTGGAGGAGGCAATCAATCATACCAAGAACCTCACGGAGAGCATGCAGGCAGAAACTTCTACAAAGGCAAGCCAAAAGGACCAGCAGAAGGATGACTAGATGGAAGACACAGTGAACCAGTTTTGGTGTTAATCTCATGACTAGTAAAGTTTGTCTTATAGATGGCCTGTTCGTCAGACAGTACAATAGATATCTATTTCAACATATTCTCCTCAAGTTAAACTCTCAGAAGTCAAGGGCTGTGTCCCAGTTTTGGACTTCTTCTCTTCTTCCCCTTCTTGAATCTTATGTTATAGCTTTTGCTTAGAGCAGTTTTTATAATATATGAGTAGACGATCTTGTAAAAAAAAAAAAATAGGCACATCCATGCACATGAGTCTGTAATACCTTTAATTCTTTGTCCTAGATAAATTCTAGAACAATGGAGTTAATAAACATAGGGAAGAGGTGTGGTTATATCAAATGTTGAATTTGGAAAAGTAAATGGGGATTTAATTGCATTACAGGATGTACAGTTCTCAGGATTATGACATCTGCAGATATATGAGGATTTACCTAAACCCTTGTTAGGAAAAAAATGTATAAGTATAATAGGGTCTTTCTATTTAACTAAATTATATTGAAGGATTAATGCACTAGTAAAGTTTTAATACAACTACGAGCAAGTTTGGTTACCTCAATCAAAATGGCACAAGTAAATATGTTGATGGATCACCTATGGACTCGACAAGCTCAAACAAGGATTTTTAATTAACTGAATCTAAGTAGGATCATTTGAAGGGGGTGATTTTTCTAATGCCTTTTTAACTAATATATAGTTCACCAAGTCAAAATAGAGATAAAATTTAAGGAGAATGGTGGTAAGTCAATATCGCACCACCTGTTAGTGTGATGTGTGAAAGCATATTGGAGAAGCATTAGTTAAATATGGAAAATCTCTAAGGTAAATAAGTAGGAATAATACGAGGGTTGGTAGGAAGAAAATTGACTCCTTACGAACAACAACAATCTAGGAAAATATGGGGATAATGTTAGTCACATAAAACAAAAAACCACCATTACTATCTTCAATACTTATGACAACCTTCTATTTATATAGAACCACATATTCAATAACTTAGAACTTTTAAAGAGAAGGGAATCTATTGATATTAAATAGTTGGTTAGTAAACCAAAAACATATGAGTTGCCCTCGGTTTATCTGAGATAATGTGGAAAATTAACTTAAGCGCCAAACCCAATGGAGTCTATTACATCCTGTTAGCACTCAAATCTGCCTCAGGCTGAGGAAGGCAAAACTCAAGGCAACATCAAACCAAGCTCAGCCTCGTAGCTAGCCCTACGAGGACAGGAGAGGGCTCTCTCCGGGTCTATCTCGACAAAAGGTTTTCAAAGGGGCTAAGATGACCTATAGTGAATGCGGATTCTAGGCTAGTAAAGAGATATTAAAAGGGGTTTTAATGAATGATTGGGCTTTTTGGGCAGCGTGGTATCAAGAACAGCGTGAGTAGAGATTTAATCAAAGGCATAGATTATTCCATAAGTCGAGGTAGGAGCGAAATTTAACAATTAAATTGAGATTAAACGGAATGGCAAGACTACTGAGAAGTCGACAAGGGCATCTGTGATGAATCCTTATCAAACAGAAGAAAACATTAAATATGAACACTTCCTCAAGACAGAGAAAATAAATTGAATTTTGCCTTTCTCACTTAAAAGTATTCATTTAGAAACGATTATGAAATGAAATGGAAACATTGCAAAGACATATGAAACAGAAGAAAAACATATGCTGAATTTCCACACCACAAGAATCTTACAAATCAGAGCTGGGCCATTTAATTAATCTTTGTCATTCAACTGTACAATGAAATGCTCTGTTCTCCTCCACGCACCTCTCAGAATTCTCCCCCTTTTACAAATAATTTGCAATACAATAAATAAGTTCCTCTGTGGGAAAACAAATCGTCCCAACAACAAAGGTGTTGTTTCAACTGAAATTACAAAAAATAGAAAAGAGCATGTCATCTATTCTAAAAATAGAACAACGTCCCTCTAAATCTCTAATGATTGGCTAATTAAGAGGCAAAACTGGAGCGCAGATCCCATAGAATCAGGACTGAGGATAAAAATAGGAAAATTTGTTCCTATATCTCTGCTTATGGTTGGTATTCTGCGTTTAATTTGGGTTTAACTATTTATTCACTTCCATTACCATTATACCACCCTCCCAAAATATCACGACAGGTGTCTTTGTTGAGGGCACGTTTCCATGCTACCACATATGTTCTTTAGATGAATCGAATGCCCAAATGGTGCAATGACTGCCACCTAGGAAATGCCACTTTCATTTCAGTTTATATGTTGGAAGAAACAGAACATTAATTCTGACTCCCCTTATTATCAATCCTGTCATAGAAGAAAACAAATGAAAGCCTCCTCCAATGTGTCTACATATATGTTAAGCAGACAGAATCGTCATAACATTTTATGTTATAATGTTGCACCTCAGAGTTTAAAATGACCTGAGTCAAAAACATCTGTGTATTTCAAACATATGCAACGAACTTTTCCAAACAACAATATATGAATATCGTTGCTTGTCTTCCAGCTGTTCAACGACACCGCGAACCATATATAACAATTCAAAACATGTCCAGCAATATAGAACCATATCGTTCCTCTACACATATAAAGGGAGTCAACTGGTATCCTTCCTTTTCAACTGCGGCATCTTGTGTTACTCCAATATCGAGCAGATTCATACTGCAAGAAGCTCTGCTATCTCCTTGAAACTGGTGTCATCCTATCGCCTGCTCAATCCAGAACTTCTTAGTTCTATCGTCGATCAAATTGGAGTGACAGATAATGAAATACAATTCTCTCTTGGAAGAGAATCCTTGGAAGAGAATTGCAAAGGCGAATCTAAGACTGACATTCCAAAGATGTACCTTATTCAAAAATAGTTTCCACTCAAAATGACAAAGGCAGATTTTTAGAAATGCAAATCAAGGCAGATTATAGAAATGCGTGTTCTGTAAGTTAAAGCATGTGGAGGATATTTTCCTCCAACTTTATCCACTTCTTCAACACCAATTTTTTCATTTTTCTTGCCTTCAACAAATTCAATCTCTCAACTTCTACCTCCGCCTCGTGCAAGAGAACCTACGCTTATAACTTTAGTACTAATGCTCCAAGATAGCATACAACATTTTCGTAGGGCAATATTTAAATAATTTTGAACATTCAGTACTTTGCTTTGTTGATGCTACCCCTGCTTCTATACACCATGATTCTTCTAAATAGCACACTGCATGTTTATTTTGGGGTATGATAATATCTTCAACATCATTTTGTGGTTTCTTCCCTTCCAGCCACAGTTTTGCATTTTGAATGCTTCTTCTAGATAGTTGTTCTAGTTCATTTCAATTGTTGGAAGAGCTTCTCCACAAGTGAAAATAATAGCATGGTTCTGATTTTCTGGCTTCCCCTCACCAAGAATAGGATTATCAGGCAGCTTGACTTGGTATATTATCTGGTCAACGCCATTAACTACTTTGACAAGGACAAAATAATAGACTTTAGATTTCTCATTCTCCCCCTCTTCTCTTTCATCAATGTAGGCCACACGTAAAGATGGGTATGTCACCACAAGGTTTAAAATGGTAGCTGCACGCGACTTGTCATTTCTCTTTTGTGAACCATAAAGTTGGCAGAAGACAACATATGTAAATTTCATGTCAGCAATTCCCTACAATGACGCCCAAAATGATCATTGGCTCTTTTTTCTCCATCAATTGCCGATTCAACCACTGACTTGTAGCCTTCCAAAATTTCTTCATCTTTTTCCATATCTAGAAAGAATTGGAGTTCCAAGGCTTTTCTATAATACATCATTCCTCTGACTGTCCTGGTCAAGGTTTGCCCACAATAAGATGTCCATTGACGAAGTTCTAGCTCTGGGGTTTCCAAGATCTGCTCCTCAATATCTTTCTCTTGTATTCGCAAGACCTGTTCTTCAGTTCGATAGATACGTTCTTGAAAATTTTTCCATTCATCTGGATAAATTTTTTGCAAATAGAAAACATCCCCTCACATCATCCATGAGAAACAGGTAGCGACCTGATCTCCCATAAAACGGGCTTGTAGCAGAAACTTTGAGTCATTTCTGAAATTTAAGGAAGAAATGGTGAAAAATTTCTTCGGAAGCTCTGTGCGCAGCGCACACAACCCAGTGCGCCGCACAGGCTGTGTGCGCCACGCCCATGCAATTTTTCACTGCGGAAAGGGCCCCTGTGCGCCACGCGTACCCAGTTTGTCGCGCCACTTAGCCTATGCGCTGTGCCATAAAACTCAAGCACAATTTATGCCCAGTTTACCCCTAATCACTGATTTTGCTCCAGATTCATTTATCTCTGCAATGATTTTTGAGTGCATACTCCTTATTTTCTTTCCCCAATCTGAACCACATGATCATTGTCACTAAATGCTCCTTCCATTTCTGCATTTGCAAGTGATGGGTCTTTCCATGTTTGTGGAGGCCATTCATAGTTCCAATTTATGTCATATGGGTAATATCGAAGTTTGCTCTTTTTAGTGTCCTGCTTGATTAAAATGATGACTTTTATGTTGATTCTTTGCAGGAATAGGAGCTACTGAAAACGAAACAGTGTTGTCATTGTAGAATTTAAAAAATTTCGACATGTTACATATTACTTACAAAAACACATTTGATGATTTCTTCTTCAAAAAAGGGTTTTGAAGAAGAATCAATCTCGCATTATTGGTGATAACCATCTTGAAATAGGTTAAGCGTTGTCATAAGTGTCAAATTTTCGAAGGGAAGCGAAAGTTACAGCCTCTACCACTCAAGCCCATAGAGGTGAGCACCCCTTTTCAGCAATGGGGGTTGGATTTCATTGGCGAAATTCATCCTGCTTCTTCCAGACATCATAAATGGATCCTCTCAGCACCAGATTACTTCACAAAATGGATTGAGGCAATTCCCACCAAACAAGCTACAGATTTGGTGATCATTTCATTCCTCAAAAATAACATCTTGTCTTGCTTTGGTTGTCCGAACATGCTAATCACCGATAACGCATCAACTTTCAAATCAAAGCGGATGGTAGAATTTTGTCATAAATATCACATTATTTTGGGTCATTCAACTGCCTATCATCCGCAAGGTAATGGATAATACTCAAACAAATCATTGGTCAACATAATCAAGAAGCTGCTGGAAATGAACAAGAAGAGCTGGCATAAAAGGTTGGTAAATGCGCTTTGGGCAGATCGGGTCAACCAGAAGAAGTCCATAGGTACTTCACCATTTGAGCTGGTTTATGGAGTTGATACAGTATTTCCTTCCTCTCTCGCTGCCCTGGTTGTCAAACTTCTTCAGGAGGCCGACAGTGAAGAAGATCCCATGCAAAGGAGGTTGAATCAAATGGTCCACTTGCAGCAGACCAGAGAAGAAGTTTTCAAGAACACATCCAAATTGCAGGAGAAAATCAAGAAAATTTATGATAGAAAGGCAAAGGTGGATAAATTTCAAGTGGATGATGTAGTGCTGAAGTGGGATGAAATAAATGAGGAGAAAGGCAAGCACGGTAAGTTTGAGAACCTTTGGAAAGGTCCTTTCAAGATCGCAACATATCAGGGGCAGAATGCTTTTCTTCTTAAGGAAATAAACGGAGAGGATTGTCCAGGAGGGCCGATCAATGGTCGGCTGCTCAAGCGGTACCACTTCTAAGTTATCAAATGCTGCTTCCACTATCATTGTAAATACCATTTTATTTCAGTTTCGTTAAAGTTATTCAAATTAGTCTTTAAGCCATTTTAATGTCAAGTTTGAGTCAGTTTTTTTTTTGTCGTTTCACCTTCGTAAATAAGTCAAAGTCTGGCATTATTTATCAAAATGATGACTCCATTGCCCAATGGACGAAGGCACTATCTAGCTCCTCTAGAGATCTGCTATTCTTGGCACCTCCAAGGAGCTACCATCCCCATTGGAGCCAATGTTAGAGTCGGTCTGGTCAGTCCTCCGTCAGAGATCAAAATTCTTTATGCATTTCATGATTAGGTGTCCCGCTCCATTCTCCAAGTTGCATTCAGCTAGGGGCATGCCATAATCTGATAGAGAAGGTCATTATAGTCATTTCCCCCCTCATGTCTAGCTCCTGCTGGCTCAGGTATTTTGTCAATCATCATCAAAGTCCATGATAGTCAAGGTCTGGTCCTTTAAAGGACAAAGGTCATTTCGAGGTCTAGGTCTAGGAATTCATCAATTTGGTCTTTGAACATGTCCAGTAGAGCCATGCAGGCTAGAGTGAGGCCCTTACATAGTTATGGTTCAGAAAGCTTCATCATCATGTGGATAGACTCCGACTCTTCTTCAAAACTCTGTTTTGAAGAAAAGTCAAACAGTGTCATTTATGGCCAAATTTTCAAAAGAGTAGCCAAGTGATTTTTTCAGATGCAGTGATGGTTTCCGTGGCCACATGTCCTATCTTGCAACCCCCACAAAGAGTTCCAAAAATTGCATCATTCGAGCTAAAATTTCAAAGGGAAAGTGAAAATTAGTGTGTTTTAAAGTTAATGAAAAAGTGCAAAACTCAAACATTAGAAAAATGGGTTTTCGAAGAGGAAAAAATTAAACCCATCTCTTCCAAGGCTATATATACAAATTTTGGTCATAAAAAAATGTATTGTGCCATTACAAGTCTTGAAGAAGTGTTGGGAAGGCGTGAGTGTGCATTGGTGGGCGATTGACTAAGTTGGAGGCGACCTTGGAGAGTGCGGCGCATATAACCAGGAGCGCGACGGACACAGAGGGCGTGGTGCACACACAGCCTACCCATAGTGTAATATTATTGAGGGCATGATGCATACCCAGAGCGCAGCGCACTGGTTTTTGCGCGCGGCGCATACAGTCCGAGGAGCAAACGAGGAGCTGGAAGTCGGTTGGAGGTGAGGACAAGGGCGCGGCGCACACAGGCAAGGGCGCGGCCCACGCAACACCTGCCCACCGTTTAAGCCCATAACGAGTGTGGTGCACACCCGAAGCGCGGCGCACACAGACAGGGGCTTAGCGCACAGAGATAAAGCACCCAGAACATGCCAAAACTCCCTCAAAATTTATGTGAAGCCCCTCTAACTGAAAGGTAGGCTCTCAAACCTATTTATGCATCAAATTCGATAAATATATGGTGGATTATTTCCGGTGATTGAATGCAAAAACATTCCATTAAGCAAACATAAGAAGACCCCAAAGAAAAACCAGTTTGCTAGGGTTGTGTAACAGTGTTGTTGCTGCCAAGGTTATTTTTCCTACCCTACCCCTGTCCCTTATTCCCCTATGTCATTTTTCCCCGTTATCACTACCCTAACACTACCAAAATCATATTACCTTCCCCCTCCTCCTATTGCTCAATAGAAACCCTAAACCCTACCCCATCACAATGCCCCAAACTCTTCCTACACCCCTAACAATGTTCTCCCTATAAACCCTATCCCCGTTTCATCACTCCCTTCCTAACAATCCCTATTTCATTTGTTCCCCTTGGTAACAGATACTACAAAGACACCCAACCTCACACCATCATCAAAGGGGCAGCCTAATCACAGCCCACATTGCAGTCATGTCATCACAGCATTCGTCTGATTATGAGAGGGAGACACACAGTGACTCATCCTCAGAAGAGCAGGCTCCCAGGAGACACCACAAGAGTGGCAAACATGTCAGGGATGAACCCACTACCCTCACCGAGTTACAAGCATGCCCTCTTGCCATGTCATCCTTCCAGCACTTATCATGTTTCGAATTTTGTCAAAGGGTGACAAATGCCAGAGTTCATCATGAGTTGGCCCGGTTATTTGTGCCTCAACTACATGGAGGGCAGTCTACCTTGGTCGGGGTCACTTTCACCTTGACACCCGAAACTATATCAATGGCAACAGGTATTCCAAATGTTGGGGAGCAGTGGCATAAGAAGAATAAGGTGGAAAGGCAACACTATGAGCCTTACATCAAAACCAGATTCTTGAATGAGCTCACAAGAGTATTTCCCTTCAGATACTTGAAGAATGAGTATGCTCCGCTCATGAGATTAATCATGAAATACTTCAGCTATGAGGGGAGGTTCTCTAGACTGTATGCCTGTCATATCCGCTTGCTCATGCACTTTACCAGGGTGAGGATGATGAACCTCCCGTTTTTCATATGCAGGAATATAGATAGGATCAAAACCTTCATGCTCCATAAGACCCCTCAACAGCGACTTAACAGTGTGTATCACTTCGCTCTTATCTGGATTTTGGTAGATCACCAGTTGGGATTGCAGGGCATTGCTTGGGAGGACTTCATCTCCCGTGACTTCTTCAGCACACCACAGGTACTATCAGAGCCCGAGCAGGAGTTGGGTAGTCCTTCTTATCAACAGGAGCGCCATGAGACCATGATCATGCCATTTTTGGTGACATGTTAGAAAGGCAGTAGGAACTTACTTGCAGAAGCAAAGCGAATGTTATCTCCACAGGTATTGGAAAATGGCAAGGAGCCTGTGCATGATGAGGGGCCATCAGGTGCACAAGAGACCGATGTCATCCTCATTCCGGATGAAGAGACAGAGGTAGAAAATGCAAAACTTAGGATGACCATTCAAGAGCAGGACACGGAGATAAAAGACTTGATACTAAATTTCGAGAGGGCTAGATGGGTCATCAAGTATCTAGAGTAGAGAAACAAATAGCTTGAGGACCAACAGGCGATCATGGAGCTACAAAGCATTCGTGAAAATCGACAAGTTGTCCAACAAAGAGGGATCGAGCTCACTACCTTGGAGCAAGAGATCAACAACAACTGTGAGTCTTGGTTGGATCGGGTCAATCTACACTTGGAGAAAAAGTTGGAGAAGGCAAACAGGGACAAAGCCATACTAAGGAGGATGGCTTGTCATTACAAGGCACGGAACATGAGTGCAAAGGCCTGAATAAGGAGCTTGAAGGCTAAATTGAGCAAAGCGACAAAAGAAGCAAAAGAGGAAAAAGAGCAAGATCGGCTTTGGATCTTGGTTGAAGCTTCCTTGGCACAGCATAACACTTCATAGAGGACCTCCAGCCCAAGTTTCAAGGAATTTGGGAAAATTTTGGTCACATGAAAAATTTTTGGCACAAAAACAGTTTTTTTTCTCTATACGCACCGCGCCACCAGCGTGACGCGTAAGATTGGGAGCTCCAAATGAGAAATGGTTTACGTTTTTGGATTCAGCATGCAAAATAAAAATTACTGGCACTGGGAGCAAGAAATTTGGAGAATATATTGGCCACCAAAAGGGCAAAATACACTCAAAAATAGCCTTACTGCCCCTATTTTGACACACAGGAAGCAGTCTTGGGAAAATGAAGATTTGGAGGGGCAAATGAGCTCCAAATTCAAAAATTCCACTTGGGTTGGAAAGTAGCCAGGATAGGCTTTCCACCAAGCATACTTGGGTACATTTTGGACTCCAGAAAGTGCTTCAAAATTGGCCTCAAAGTGGCACGATGCATACAGGAAAAGGGCGCGGCGCATATAGGAAAAAGGGTCGGAATGTCTCTATTTCGCGAAATTTCACTTCCCGACTTTTTGTAAGTGGGCCCACTCATATGCACTTCAGTTTTTCGACACCTAAGGTGGTTTTATAAGTATTTTAACTCCATATGGTCATTTATCCAAGTGGCAAAGGAAGGCAAAGGGCCACCCAAGCCATTTGTCATGTTGGTGGCGATGCATCTGTAGCTGTTGTTTGGCTCTCCACCTTCAGTTTGTAATGATTCGATTAACTCCCCAACCCTTGGGTGTTCTATCTCTTCATGGCACATTCTATATAGTGTATGCAAACCATTTGCAAAGGGTTGGTTGGCTTGTAACTTCTGGGAGACTGTGGGAAAGAAACTTTATTTCTGCATTGTATGTTTTTTACAAAGGATTAATGAAAGGCAGTGGCTCTGTTTCATGAGATTCATGTGGTTGTGAGTGTAGAAAATGTATCTATGATGTTTCATATGTATCTTGTTATGTTTCATAGCTCTTTTCATATTCATTTCCATTGAAATTTTCTAAGTTAGCTAAGGTAGAATTCAATTTTATTGCTCTGCCTATGGGAAAATTTCATGTACAGCGTTCATTCTTCTGTTGAAAAGGATTCATGTTGTCCATGCCCTTTTCACCCTCTTAATCAATCTCTCCATTCCGCCATATCTTAAAACTAAATTGCTATGCTTTCCGCCTACCTTGCCTCATGAAATAATCTGTGCCTTTGTATTAAGTTCTCTAGTCATTGAGGTCCAGTGGTCCCATAACATCCCAGAAACACAGTCATTCATAAAAATCACTTCTTATTTTCATTTTCACTTACTAGCCTAAGACAAGTAGTTCATTGTAAGTCATCTCAGGCCTTTTCATTCACTTATTCACTGAGTGTGACTCGGAGAGAGCCCTCTCCTGCTCTGGTAGGGCTAGCTACCAGACTGAGCGTGGTTTGTGGTTACCCTAAATTTTGCCTTCCTTCAGCCTAAGGCGGATTTAGGTGCTAACACTATGGATGAATGACAAGCTGGACTGTTCTATGAGTGAGTTGCACACTTACTTCTCAAAACTAACCTAAGCAAGAACCGAAAAAAAACAGAGTTTGTCTATTTTGACCTAAAATCTGACCTAAAAACAGAGTACTGCCGAACAGAACTTTATGAACAAAAAATTATGCGAGAAAGCCATGGTAAATGAAGATGAAATGGTATAAGCATGTGAATCCAAGCAAATATCAACTTCTCCAACTCAAAACATCACACTAGCAATTGCATGAAAGGCAAAAATTGTGTTTTTGGTGGTAGTAGTAGTGCCTTAACCTCAAATCATGGTCCCAAGGAGGGAGCAAGGAGATTAAGACCTGTTGGTAGCCTTTTTGGATCTTTCTCTATTACTAAAGTAAACTACTTAAGAAACTTGAAGCAAGAACAACTAATTTAGCCTTCAAAAGCAACCTATTTTACCAAAGCAAGATTTAACCTAAACAGCAAAAATCAGCTTATGAATGCAAGAAAAAAAACATATAAATACACAAAGGAGGTGTTGGGCACTTGGGTTGAGCCCTAACCGAAGAGTTGTAGCCCTCTAGAAAAGATCAGTGCTGGTTCAAAGTTGAATTCATCTTCATTGATCAAAATATTAATAGTTACATCACAAAATTGTCTGCAAAAAGAGCTCGAAAATGAGCTGAGTATAAGACTGCACAAAAGTGCACAAATAGACTATCAAATGATTAACCTACTAAGGCTTGAAGCCTTCTTATTTTTACAAGTGGGGATTCCCAACAGTCCTCCTAAAATTAAGGAAATTAGCTGCCTAAACTATAACAACAGCTCTATTAGACTTGCTCAGCTGCCCTTTTGGATCATCATTGTGGGCCTTTGAACTCCAAGCTGCTAGTGGAGAACTCGAGGAAGGGGTCATTAATGAAGGAGGCACCCCTCCTATAAGTCCTCAGCCCTGTTTCCTCGAGTTTGGCTGCCAATCTGCTCATAAATGCCTGTCCTTGTCCAAAAATGTCCAAAAATCTGCAATAAACACTCATTAGACAATGTGGCAAAGTGACTATCCCCATTCACTCTTTTGACATAAATATATTCAAAAACATGCAAAAAACTATTGAGAATGGTGGATTAAATGAAAATATTAGGCAAAATGAGCCCATATAGTTACCCATTTCTGGGGCTCATCAAACACATCCAACAGTCCCCATTTATGCCAAAAGGAAAGTGGAAATTAGCAGCCAAAGAAGAAGCACCGCAGGCAACACAAAATCCAAGATGCACAGTGAAATTCAGAGAATAAAGTAGAGACAAAGGAAGAACAAGTAAACAAACCATATGAGCTCAACCAAATGAAGAAGAGAACTCTTTGAGCAACGAAGGAGAGAACCTGGACAATTATGATAAGAAGAATTAGTCAAATTAGGGGCAATCAAGCTACAAATTTCTCAGAGAGCCCATGACATGCAAATTTCTCTTTTTTGTAGGTCATTTTGTTAGGCAATACACTATAATTCACATAAAAATTCAAGAAGTCCTAAACTCAATCCTAGGAGAAGAGACTGTGTTCCTATCTCATGGCTTAGAGGTTCTTCATGGTATAGTCTTTTGTAATAGGAGCTTGCTCCATCAAAGCTTTTTGGTAATATAAAAACTACCCGACCTTGTTAAATATAATAATAAATATATGAGTATATATATAAGTGGTAAGTCATAAATGGATTTATTTTGAAGAAATGAGAGAGTTTTAATGGTCAATTCAATGTATTACCAAAGGTAAAAGGAGTGTTGCAAGTAGGAAAAATAATAGATTAAGCAACACCCCGAACTTGATCAACCTTAGGTCCAATATTGAAAAGGAGTAACAAACCATATTATATATAATATATAATTATATATATATATATTATAGAATTAAATGAATACCATTATTCATCATGTTATGATCGATAAAATATGAATAATTCAAATATGAAGGTTGAGAGAAGGGACAAAATACTAATTTTTTTCATCAAACATTGTGGAAGGAAAAAACAAAATAAAATTATTTCATGCACAAGGGGGAGGGGGGGGGGTGGCGCGGAGCACGGGATTTGTAGGCATGTTAATACACAAAAAAGGATATAACCACATACTTTAGCACCTTCTTAATGGATCCATGTTAGAAATCACAAACAATCTGCAAACTTGTTCAAGAAGAGAAAAAATTCATTTTTATGTAATAAGTTTCACTTGAATAAGTTCCATTATCTAAGTAAAATATTTCCTAAGCATTTGGGAAGGTTTCACTAATAAAAACATGTTCAACTATGGAATCTAGCCTGGAGTAATAAATAGTTGTCTTCATTTTAAAAGGCCTACAAGGCAAAGGTTTTTCTTGTTTCCCATCCCATTTCAATTAGGAGAAAGGGAGGTGCCCATGATGGTACTTAATCTAGTTATCCCTTTCGAAGGGAGGGTTTATAAACCACCTTTTTATACTTTACAAGTTGACCATCCCAGCATCCATCCTTGTGAGGTAAATTCAATGGTTGTGAAGTTCCATGGGTCGCAAGTGTTACTGCATGCCAACTAGGTGTGTAAATAGGTATAATTGATCCCATCATATAAAGAAAGGTCCCTAGAAAGTTAAAAGCTATACTTTACATAAACTTATAGTTCCAAAGTTTGTTTAGATAGACTGAATAAATAGTTCAGATCATCCAAAACCACGCAGGAGGAGCTTGGTTATAAGCTAATGCAGGGGAGGGGAAACATTGACAAATGAATCATGGAGTTTGTTATTGAGAAAAGTAATTTGGTTATGCCCCTTCCTTATGGGATAACCCTTGGAACCCAAAAATATCTTACTTTAGTGATGGGGTAAGGAACGACAAAGTGCCCCCATTATAATTGAACTGGTCATATCTAAAATAGAGAACGAACGACCATGCTACTGATATTACTTATTGAATATTTTGAAAGGTTTTCATCTCCTCCATATGGTTCAGCAGGTTCAAAGATTCAATCTACGAATCCAGTGAGTCAAGTTATTGATAAAGTACCTACATGATATCATTAACTATGTAAATGAAAGAGATCTGCTAATAACCCTTCTTTACCCTTCGACCCACCACAACTATAACCTCTTCCACCTCAGGTGAAAGTTCAAGTTAAAGTTTATATATATATGGTGCTAGCGCCTGATCATTTTATTTTCTTAGGTAATCTTGGCTACTCATTTGAGAAGGTGGGGGTTTCTAATTTTCTTTCACTCTGGTTCCTATAGATAGAAGAATGATTGTGGCCCAAAAAAATAAAAAATAAAGGTGGGAAGAAAATATATATTTTAGTGCCAACTTTGAGTGTTGATCCCTATAGGTGGGATTTAGCTTTGATATGTTCTACATCAAACAACAATAATCTAAATGGAACCCTACAACTAGAACCCTAAGACCTGTGTCAAGAACTTACACTTATAAGAAGACATTTTGACAACAAATTGGGAAATTTATACTCACATTTACAGAAACTTAGAAAAAACTCAAACAATTTACACTTACAGAAGACATTTTTGCAATCCAAGCTCTTCCTCAGGTCCTATCATGAAGTCAGAGGCTCTCCCTCTTACAGCAACTCAAAGGTGGGTGGAGGCGAGTGAGGGCTCGAGCTCCTATGGATATCATTCAAATGCACCGTAGAGTGGTGGGAAGATGCAGAGAAAATTCGTAGAAGTTCAAATTCACCAGAGAGATTAAGGTTCACTGCAAAGGTTCAAGTTCATCTCAAAGAGGGTTCACTGTAGAGGTTTATGTTCATCACAAAGAGGGTTTGCCACAAATTTATCAAATTCATCGCAGAGATAATATGTGTTGTGTTAAATGGTTTGTGTTGTTTATTTATTTTTTATTTTTTATTTATTTTGTGTGTTATTTTGTTATATTTTCAATTTCTTTTTTTATCGTTTTTTTATTTTATGTTTTTTTTAGCTATTTTATTTTTTGAAGTGTTTCACCAAGTACCCAAATGATCAAAAAAATCTTGGAGTGTAATGTGGAGACTCCCTCCAATGTGTTCTAAAGTGATATTAATCCTCAAGATTTAGTGACTATACCTTTTTATAAAGATTCTAATTTTGAATATAATTCCCTATAGAGATGCATCAAAAAAATATGTCAGAAATAGGGAATTGTGGCGATATAATGAATAAATTTCTCTGGCACCTTATTCTATATTTAGGAAATTCAAAATTTGTTGTGTGTTATCAACATTATATAATATGATCCTTAGGGAACACATCAATAATGTGATATTCTATCACTATATCTTTCATAATGATACATAATTATCGATACGTGTGAGGTAAAGTATTTAATGGTAGTAGGAGAATATCACTTAACAATCTATACAAAATCCCTTGGTGGTAGCTCACTTGGAAAAGCATGTTAATGTGTTATGTAAAATATTTTGAGTTCCTTATTTGGATCCCCCCACTCTATCAACCCATATTTTTATTAGGTAAGTATGGTGCACCTATTCATTGTAGTGGTAGTAAATAGAATCGACCAAAAACAATCTACAAAAAAATACAAATCAATATATTAAATAGTGGATATTAAGGACATATATACTACAATCACAAAGAAAAACAAATGAAATCATATTTTGCATACCTTGGGGTTTGTGGCATATATGTGATTGAAATGAGATTTTGCACCTTGAAATTGACCAACAATAAAATATCAAATATCAAAGAGGCAACTTGTCTTTGAATAAATTTATTCTATATGGTCAACATAAATTCTATTACATTCACCATATTTACTATAAATGTAGTATAAAAAAATGCAAGCATAGGTGTTCTTCCCTTTACACTTACAAATATGTATTTATACATATTTCTTTATATTTTCAATATGTCTTTATAAATACGTCTTAGAGTGTCATCTTGTGATTAGCATGCATATAAACACACATGTTTTTTCTGTAAATTTCTATGCTTAATTACGGACTAGACTACAAGGAGAGGATGATATGGTGATAATGATTCTGTTGATATGCTTATTTTAGAGTGGAATGTAATAAATGAAGTTTGCAATGAAATAAAAGGGAAATCTAGTGGTAAAGTATTTGTTTCCAATTTCATTAAAAAGATTGGTATGAAGAATGAGAATGATGAAAAATCAAAGCTTAATGTCTAGCATAATAGTGTTGCTACCCCTCGTGGTATATTGTCAATGTATACATATACCATAACCATGTCAAATTCTAGTGCATACGAGAATAAACTGAAAAATTAAATAAAATAAATAAATAAATAAAATAAAAAATAATAAAATAAAAATGAAAAACATGAAAAATAAAATAAATAGAAATTAAAATAAATAAAAAAATAAACAAAAATTAAATAAATTAATAAAAATTAAAAAATAAAATAACAAAAATAAAAATAAAAAAAAAATAATAAAATCAAAAAATAAATAATAATAATGAAAGAAAAAATAGAAATAAATAATAAATATATAATAAATTAATTAATTAATGAATTAAATTAAATTATAAAATTAAAATACATATAATAATCAGTAATATTAAATATTAAAAATAAGCAAAATTAAAAATAATAAATAAATTGAAAATAATAAAAATTAAAAATAAAAATAAATATAAAAAAATAAAACAAATAACAATTAAAATTAAAAAATATTAATAATTTAAAAATAAAAATAAAATAAAATCAATGTTGGCCTCATTCTCAAGTCACATCACAACCATCTTAAGAGACTTCTGCAACCCTATGGAAATCAATTCACTGAAACTTACAAATAATATATAGTTCAATGTTGGCCTCATTCTCAAGTCACATCACAACCATCTTAAGAGACTTTTGCAACCCTATGGAAATCAGTTAACTGAAACTTACAAATAATATATAGTTCAATGTTGGCCTCATTCTCAAGTCACATCACAACCATC
Organism: Pinus taeda; assembly: GCA_000404065.3. Lineage (NCBI taxonomy): Eukaryota > Viridiplantae > Streptophyta > Pinopsida > Pinales > Pinaceae > Pinus > Pinus taeda. The sequence goes on from APFE030199859.1 coordinate 23,161, forward strand.
TTAAGAGACTTTTGCAACCCTATGGAAATCAATTCACTGAAACTTACAAATAATATATAGTTCAATGTTGGCCTCATTCGCAAGCCACATCACAACCATCTTAAGAGACTTTTGCAACCCTATGGAAATCAATTCATTGAAATCTACAAATAATATATAGTTCAAAACAATAAATTATACACTTAACTAATAACACTTTCAGATGATGATGAAGGTGATGAGAATATGGTGACACCTCCCAGTAGTAGAGAAACAAATATATCAGCCAACACAAATCATTATCTCATCAATGACAATAAAATATTATCATTTGATAGTACCATGTTGTATAATTAATCAATTATAAACTAGTTTTTAACACCTAGAAATTAAGTTAATCAATTTTCTACAAATCATTATGAGACCCCCTTGTGGGAACTATGTTCATGAGCAATCATGGGTTGACCTTACTTCTTTTGTGTGGGCACCCCTTGCCAAGTTAGGTTGGCCCAACATCTCATCACACAGGCGCCCTGGCATGCCCAGCACATGACACCTCCATGGAAATCATGCACCATAACATGCCCACCACACGATGCCCCCATGGGCATCAGGTACCCCGCCTTCGTGTGGGCATGCCTAGGGAATAGGCATTTGCCCTTCTATACAAATCAATGAACACAAATCATTAGCTCATTAATGACAACAGTGTTATCATTTTTTATTTCCATGATGCATGATCAGTCAATTATAACAACTTTTAACACTAAAACATTAACTTACTTAATTTTCTAAAAATCATTATGAGACCCCATTGTGGGAACTATGTTCATGTGCAGTCATGTGCCAACATTACCTCTGTTGTTACATCACCCCGTCGACCCACCAACTCATCGTACGGGTGCCCTAATGTTCTCATCACATGATGCCCCCATGAGTGTTGGATGCCCTAGCGTGCCCAGTACATCACTCCCCCATGGGCATGCCCAGCATGCAATGCCCACATGGGTGTTGGGAGCCCTGGTGTTCCTAGGATGCGACACCACATTGACGCTTGAGCACTTCACCTTCATTCACTCATCAATGACAATAAAATATTATAATTTGTTAGTAGTGGGTTACATAATTAATCAATTATAAACCGACTTTTAACACCCAAACATTACTTTAGTCAATTTTCTAAAAATCATTATGAGACCCCTTGGTGGGAGCTCTATTCATGGGTAGTCATGGGTCGACCTTACTTGTTTTATACAGGCGGACCTTTCCAGGTCAGGTCAACCCACCAACTCATCACATGGGCACCCCTACCAAGCGAACATCCTAGCGTGCCCAGCTCGCGAATCCCCCAGGGGCACCCAGGCACTCCGCCTTTGTGCAAGTGCATATAGGGTGTGGGTGTTTGCCCTACTATGCAAATTAGTCAACATAAATCATTAGCTCATAAACAACAAAAAAATATTATCATTTGTTAGTACATTCATGCTGCATAATAAATCAATTATAAACTGACTTTTAACACCTAAACATCAATTTAGTCAATTTTCTAAAAATCATTAAGAGATGCCCTGGTGGGAAATCAATTCATGGATAGTAACAGACTAGCCTTACTTTTCATGTCTTCACAACCATCACATTTCCTGGTTCATCCATGGCCCAACTCATCTGGTATGTCTACTTAATGAACCATTAAAGTGAAAATTAGAAATTGTGGTATAAACATAAATGAGCTTCTCTTCAATTCAAGAATAATATATTCTCTACTTAACAAGGCCAACCATGTGAAGGTGGAAGATCATTGCCCCTCCCCACCCCCCCCCCCCCCCCCCCCCCCCCCCCTTCCTTCTTCACATCAATTTGAATTCCCATACCCAATATATTACTATAATATATTGAAAGAAAAGAACCAAAGTAACATTCAAACATAAAAACTAGGAAAATAAAAATGTAAGGTGAATGAAAAAGAAAAAACCAACTGAAAACATATAAATACATACCTCATACTTTTTAAACTTTTGATATCATTAATATTCTTCCTCATCCATCGCATTATCTATATCATCCATTTCAAAATTCATGTACAAAGGATTCACCATATCTGCATCATCATCATCATTGTCATCGTCATCTATATCATCATCTAGAACACGATCCTCTACATTTGGTTCAACTTCTTAGAGTTCTTCATTTGACATAATGGCAATATCATATAGTTCATCCAAATTAACATTATCTCGATTAACATATATTCCTTGAACTTCTTCAACATCTCCATCTGACACTACATGAACCACCTACTCCTCTATGTCATCTTCTTCTTCAATTTCATCTTCTTTTGCTACATTATACTTTATGGGCATTCCTCTCGAATCATATCTAAAAACATATGACCAACCCACTTTACTTGGAATGTCTACATAAAATACCTGTTCAAATTGGCTTGGAAGAACATATTGCTCTCATCCTAGCTCAAGATTCCTTGTATCAACCATGGTAAATTCGTTAGCATGCTCAATAATAGTTCTATCAAGGTCACATTCATGGATTCGTAGCCTAAACCATTTAACATAAAACAGAAATATTTTGATTTATTCAAAGTCCTACTCGAGTATATCATGCAAATACCCATAGTATAGATTTTCATAGAGTTCTAGATGTTTGTCACCTCTAGAGGAAACATTGATAACTGGAAACACTGCAATTATCCCAGTATCAAAAGTTTTCATCTTTTCAACCAACCTTTTGATGCAATATTTGTGGTCATTACACCACATTTTTTTGTGGTGTTTCAACTACAATACATCAAACACTTCAAAATTGACTTGTCAATTAATAAGCATGCATATTTAAACTTGAAAATTAGGAAAAAAAACACCATATTCATGCATCAATATTTTTGTAAAAAAACTACGTAGTATGGGTGAATATGCTTGCCTGATAATATTTTAAACCATATGCTAAATCAAGTTCCATGTGTGTAATATTGATATCTCCACTATGTTGATCTGCTTTGAACAATGAAGGCACATCATGCCATGATAACCTACCATTATTATCTTTTTTCATCGTTCAACCCATACCTTCATCCAATTTTTATTGTTAGCATTGTATAAATGTATTGCATCCCACTCTCAACTGATGGTATTAAAATAAAACAATTCACATACATATAATTAGTTACCATGTTATACCTTTGTAATAATGGATTATGGAGGAAGACTAAAAATTAAATAAGTATGATATACATAAAAATAAATAAGTCAAATCTACTATAAATCTCCACTATCTACTTACATCTCACTTTGCTCATTCTACCTTCCCCAATAGGTGCTCCCCTTCAAAATCGTCCACAGAGTTGACATCCCAAATGTGATCCAATACATTAATATTTTTCCTATTTCATCACTCTATTGATGAATATAAGCCATGGTTTGATATACCATATATCCCTCAACCATAGAACCCTTGATACGTGCTCTTTGTTTGACCAAATCCTTCAGTGATTTCAAGTGCCTCTCAACCATCCACATTGATATTGTGTGTACATGTCCACACTTTTCAATCTCCTCGACTTGGTGTATGAGGTAGTGTTTTTGTGCATTTAAAAATGTCGGAGGTAGAAAATTTTGTATTTCACACACTAGACAAGGAATTTGTTTTCTCCAATACTTTATATCTTCTTTATTGATTTCTTTAGATGACAACTACCTACAAATGAAGCAAGCAAATAATAGGTTTCAACAAAAAAAGAATAATGTAGTACATGATGACAAGAAAAACACATGCAATGAAAAATATGTGACGCAAAAACTTATTGAAAAAATTACACATTGCACATAAATATCCACTTACCTCATGTATTTACCAAGATCATATATAACTTGTTTGACATTGTTGGCAATTTTTTCTGGGAGAGATAAAGGTAGAACATACTATAACAAAAAAAAAAAATGATCGATCATTATTTTTCCCAAATTAGTAGAAAAAGCACTAATTAACAAGATGTTTCACCAACGTATAAAATATATATACACTAAAATAATTACCTTAATGAACATATGTCAATCATGAGTTTTTACCCCACCTAATTCACCTTTCTTTGTTAGGATATTCTTTATGTTTGAATAAAATCCACTTGGAAAATTAATTTTTCAATAATCTCTTTAGCATGCTTACTTTGCTACTCTGTCAATAACCATGGAAGGGTTCTTATATTTTGGTCGTCTCCATCGCAATTTGAATGAATCACGCTTTACAATGCATTCTCGACCTCCTTAATGTTATTACAAATCTTTAAAAAAAAATCTTTATCTCTCGTTCCATATAATATTTTCCATAAGTTCTCTATTACATTCTTCCCAATGTGCATTGTATCAAACAAATGAATAATTTCTGTGTGCTCATAGTATGGGATTCTATTGAATTGCTTGTGATAACTTTTCATTCCTCATGGAAGTGCCCTGTAATTAGTTCCTTCATGATCTACAACGTGAATCATAGATAAAGATATTATAACAACAATATAACTTGTCAATTGGTACAGTGAATAAAATTCCATAAAAAAGAAAATAATCTAAACATATAATGTGTATTGATACATAGACAATACAATCCATACCTTCAGAGACTCTATTATATTACAACTTCCATGTGCAAGGTGTCATTCTTTGTGGTCTTAGTCCATTTTCTTCTTTCCCATTGAAAAGATGTTTTTCAGTACTTCGGTACCTATGTTTCTTAGAAAGGAAGCGCCTTTAATCATCAAACACCTCCTTTCCTAAGCTTCTTGAACAACGAGATTTAATCTTAGGACCACAAATTGGACAAACGGATTTACTCATTGTTTGAAGACCTACAAGAGATGGAATAATTTTTATATCAATTATTTTAGGTATGTACAATGAATTTTGAATTATTTAAAAAACATGCTTGAAATGAACTTCATAAAATTAAAAACTATTAAAGTGCAAGGTAACGTTATAACATACCATAGAAATGTGTTATCCCTGGGGCATCATGAATTGTCTATACAAGCATTGCATGGAATTCAAATTCCCTTTGTGCAACTACATGGTCTAAAGATATAATACTTAGTGACATTGTTCCATAACTCCACTAAATCATCGACAAGAAGCTCAATATATACATTCATATATTTGACCTGATACTTACCTAATTGACTGAACATACAATACATAATTACTACATATATGAGTAAATAGAAAAAATTATAAGACATAATTATAAGGCATAATTGAACATATATGAGTAAATTAACAAAAAAAATATAGGACATAATTATGAAACAAACAAGACAAATGAGATGTTATTCTTAAACCACACACATATTTATATTTATTATCATCATAATAATATATTTAAATATATCATATAAATAAATATATAGTAATATATTTATATAATAAATATTATTATTTTTATATATTTAATATATATTATATTTATTAGTAATATGATAATTATTATTATTCTATTTGAGTCTTTGATCGGAGAATCCACAGTAAGAGAATTTTTACACCAACGTTTCGAATCCCAAATGGGATCCATCATCAGGGTTAAGAGAAAGATGATAAAAGAAGAGCAAGAATGAAGAGATAAATACTCAAGAGCGAAGGAATATTGAAGGAACAACATAGGTCGGCAAGAGAGATTAATAATAAAACCTAAAAATAAACTAAAATCTTTTCTTTTATTAATATTTTTATAATTAGGCATTAATATTTTTAAATAAATTAATAATAATTAATTAATATCTTATAATTTCGCAATAATACTTTAATAAATTAATAATATTTAATTAATATCTTATAATTTTGCATTAATATTTTTATGAATTAATAACATTAAATTAAAATCTTATAAAACATAATCTTAATATAACCTAGCACCTATATTAAAATTAATGACTCTAAAAACATAATATAAATATTAATATTATAAACCTAAAATCTAAAAACCTAAAAACATTAATATTTATATAACCTAATATTTATAAAGCTAAACCTATATAACTTATTATTATATATAAAAACCTATATTAAAATTAATATCTATAAAGACTTATATAAATAATAATATCAGAATAATTATATATTAAGTTTATATATGATAATAGTATTAATATAATATATATAATATAATTAATCTTAATACCTATAAGACTTTAATATATAATATAATTTATAATAGAATTAATATATAATACTATAGGACCTAATGAATATAAAGAATTTAATATATAAAATGATATAATAAAATGAATATTATAAATCTTAGACTCTATAAAACATTAAAATTAACTGTTTAAAAACCTAATGGCTATAGAACTTAATATATATTTAAAATTAAATCTATAAAACTTAATATTATATAACCTAAGGAATAAATTAATATTAAAATCTATAAAACTTAATAAAAAATCCACATACCTAGTCTATATTCTAATATCTAAACCATTATCTATATACCATAGTATTAATATAAATATAACCTAAATTATGACATAAATTATAAATTAAAATCTAAACTATATTAAAACCTACATTAATGTCTAATAAGAATCAAAACCTGAGAATGAAAAGGGAAAGGGAGGGAAAAACTAACCTGCCTGACGACTTACCTGGGGTTAGTTGGACGTTTCTTGATCTCGCTGATAAGGG
>APFE030199876.1:0-27646 GCA_000404065.3 Pinus taeda
GATATTGATTGGGTGTATTGGAGCTTTTGAAGAGCCTCATTGATCTCTTTTAATAAAGAATTTTGTGTGTAAGTCGAAGGAAGCAATCTTAAAGGAGCAGATGTTCCATCTTCTTCAACTTGACGTGTTTGGTTTGGTGAAAAATCTGAATTATCCATTACAATTTTGTGCAATATTTCTATGGCTGCCACTGTGTGAGCTCTTGCTTTGCATGTGTTGGTGTTACCATGAATATTTTTTATCTGTCCATGTTGGAAATAATGTTGGTAGTTATAGAATGTGCTTTGAGGAATTTTATGTATCTTATACCATGCTTTCTTACAAATAATATTCCCATTAAATCTCATGTCCTTTACATTTCTAGCAATAGGTGGTAGGCCATGGCCATGGCCCTTTGACATCACTGTGTTTGACATGAGTGAATTCAAGACAAATTCTCTAATACCATTTTTATTTATTTGTCTCATATCCCTTCTAGCACCTGCAATGGCCTTCCTATCCACATGTTGAAGACAATCTTTTCTACAACATACATCTGCTGCCAAAACTAGAATTTCTTTCTCTTCATCTATTTTTGTTTGACATTTTGCAATTTTTTTTGTAGCCATAACTCGTTTAATCCTTTTATATGGCCTTGTTACATGCATCAATTGAGTTTCTATCTTTTTCATTACAAAAATGCCCATCCCAATTGTTTAAGGGATTTGTGCCCTCTATAACATCCCATATCACCATTTCCTTGGGTGGCTCCTTGAACTTTTCCTTGACCCTTAATATCACACCTTTGTTGTCCACCAACTTATTTATTGGCCATCTAACCAAACAGTGTATAAACTTATCCCCAATTCTTCATATCTCACAATTTCCATCTATCTCTTCTAGAAAAACACCAAAATCCATTTCACCTAATGTTTCACCCTCAACAATGTCATCCTCGTGGACATTAACTAGCATTCCTTTGGCAATGCACATGCTTGTTCCCATGCATTCATGTGTAAGAGAAACCTTTGTACATATGAATCTAACCCTATCTTGGGGAATATTTGTGGCATGATCATGACAGTGAGGCTCCAAATCTGATTCTTGTCAAATTTCATAAGATTCTAATGCACCCCCAAGTGTATGCTCAAAACCTATTGGATGTGGTAGAGGAGCATTATGTTTTAACACCACCTCAATTTTAACCATTATGCATCCTTTCTTTACCATCTTTCCATGCACTTTATGCCCAAGCTCTTTATTGAATATGGAGCCCTCGCCCACCTTCACTCCATGTTGCAGAAGATCTACCTTGGCTCTAATAGAAAATGTGGAAGAAACATTTGCACCTATAAACGAATGTAAATAAGGTTAGTATTTACTCAAAAAAAACATTTATTATGCTATCAATAATATATAACACATGCTTCAATATTTTGATTTACCTATGTTGTGTCTCAAATCCATGATCTTCCATGGATGTATGTCCCCTTCATTAACATCCTCATCAATCAAATCTGGTTGAGTTACATCAATTATCAAAATTGTAACATAACCAGCATTAACCCTTTCTCCAACATAATAAGTTCCAAACTCTGCAGATTCGACCCTTCCTAGCCCAATGACTTGATCATTAATAAGGAGATCAACATAGTCCCCTTTTGCCAAAATTATATTTTCCATTGTAGCTTGTATCAATTCTGTAACAACAATTAAATCGTAACTTGTAATTAAAAGGTTGAACCTTGTAAAGTGCGACTTTATATTTTCACAAAAATACACAACTTACAAAAAAGTAATATAGATGCAAAAATTAAAATAGTATGGTAGTAATATTGTATGTAATGAAACATTGTTTCCTCAAATGAAAGCTAACAATCAATATCATTCCTTCTACTACAAACATAAGCATATTGCTAGAAGCAACATTACATGGTCAAATAAATCTAGCACATGCTAGATCTCCTTCTATGACAAACAAGCACATTGTCAATAAGAATATTCTAAGGCGAAGGAATTCCACCACATGCTAAATTTCCTTCTAATGTAAATAGAAGCGTATTACTCACAAAAACATTTCAAAGTAAAAGAAATCTTACACTTTCTAGAGTTTATTCTAGCACAAACACAATCACATTGCCAAAAACAACATTGCAGTGTGAAAGATATCTAGCATACGCTTGATTTACTTCTAGCACAAACAAAAGCACATTGCCAACAATAACATTGTAGGGAAAACAAAATCCAACAACTTCTATCAAAAACACAATCACATTTCCAATAACAACGTCGCAAGGTAAAATAAATTTAGCGCATGCTAGCTTTACATGTGGCATAAATACAAGCATACTACCAAAAACAACATTTCATGCCAGAAGAAATCTAGTGCATGCTATATTTCCTTCTCACACAAACAAAAGCACATTACCAAGGTGAAGGAAATCTAACACGTGTTAGATTTCCTTCTATAATAAACAACCAAATTGAAAACAACAATATTGCATAGCAAAAGAAATCTAGCACAACTTCTAGCCCAAACAAAAGCACAACATTTCCAATAACATTGCCAAGGTGAAGGAAATCTAACACTTGATAGATTTCCTTTTATCATAAACAACCAAATTGACAACAACAATATTGCAAAGAAAAAGAAATCTAGCATAGTTTCTAGCCCAAACACAAGCACGTTTCCAATAAAAATATTGCAAGGTGAAAGAAATTTAACGCATGTTAGCTTTACATGTGGCACAAATACAAGAAAACTACCAACAACAACATTGCATGCCAAAAGAAATCTATTGCGTGTTATGTTTCTTTTTAACACAAATCAAGAAAGTGTAATGGTGATTCTCTATTGTGAAGACCCATATTAAAAGTGGTGTAATGCTAATAAGACCAATGTAGCTACTGCCAGGATACCAATGTAAAGTTTCATTGTTCAAAAGTTTAGGGCCTCCTTGGTAAAACCATGCATGTCATATTCAGTGACTATGGCATACTCTGAGGTAGATTCAGTAATAAATTTTGTGCATCAATAGAGTTTTGGCATTTTCTGGCTAAGTTAAGGCACCAACACCACAACTGTTATGAATCACCTAGTCAAGTCTCAAGAGAGAGCCTCTTTTGTCTCATCACTATATCAATCCATGAAATGGTGGAGAGCCTAACAACCTTCTCTTTTAATCACTCAAGCTAGACCAAATTGACAAGTTGTATTCCTAACAAACCAAACATTTTCCATGTTTTTGCTTCCTCATAAAAAGATAGCAGTCTAGGGGTTATCTTGATGCAAAATGTACCTCTCGGCAGACTATGTTAACACCTTGTTTTAGGAGATTAACCCACTAGCCTTTGTTCTATGGTGACTTTCCAAACCCAATAGCTCCTCCATAAGATTACTCTCGTATTGAATCTAAAACCATTTAACTATGATTAATTGGTAGCACATGCAATTTGCAAGGAAGGGTCACAGTTTCAGGTTTGGACCATTTAGTCAGGTTTATAGCTTAAATGGCAGTTTCATTTCGAGTTAAACTATCTTTGACATATATAATATAACTGACCTAGTCCATTTTTATATCACTACTACAACAATCCATGAAATGTGCATGCAAGGTCTAAAATCAATGCTTGACTTGGCTTCCATAGTAATGTTCCACATTTGAATGGACTTCCCAAAAGATTGCATTGTGTTTATATAATGCTTCATGCATCTTTGGTAAAAATTAAAGGCTAGATGCCAAATGTGTTTGTCAGATGTTGCTTATGAATGCATAAGATAAGGTTGGTGTATTTCATATATTCTCATGCATCTCTAGTAAAAACTAAAGGCTAGTTGCCAAAGGTGTTTATCACATGTTTCTTATGAATGCATAGATAAGATTGGTGTCTTTCATATATTCTCATTACAATACTGAATGCTGGATCTAACTCTTCAATGGTCCATGGATTGAGTTTTAAGTCGTTGAGGTATCTGTTACAATGGGCCAGTATCTTGAGCACTGGACAAACGGGTTGCCTGGTCTTTTATTGAATTCGATTACAAAGGAGGTATGCTAGAAACTCTTGACATCTTCTACGGTCCTCACTCAACCACACAACAAGTGGATTACTAGGTAATCCGAATTAGATGTTTGGGGTGCCATAATACCAGACATCTAATACCAGAACATTCACTCAGATTTTGTGGGGATCGTATCAAAAGGAATGGAATGGCTCCTGGTTTCAATCAGGTTCCTACTTTATATAATATGGAACACACCCCTTGGGAGCCCTCAAATGACTGCATATGTTTGTGCTTAAGGAGGCTCCCATCCATAATTGCATAATAAAGGACACTAGTCAAATGGCTCTTGGAAAGATAATCCTTGGAATGGACTCCCAATCGGTGCCACATAGACATAGCATAATGGAGAATAATGTAGATTATATTATCATTCATATGGCAGGTCACACTGACACATTTCCAAAGGCAAATATTCCAATCCATATCTAGACCTGAGGTCTTCAGCTTCATCTCCTCCCTTATATAAAAATACAGAAATGGATACTTCCCCTATCTCAATATAGATACAGATGTGGAAAACCTAAATAATGATGAATCGTTGGGTCTTGAGCTGCTAACAATCAAAAGGGCCTTCTTTCAGGAAAAAAAAGACGTTTATTAATCTGGATTACCCCGAAATTGGATTGACTAGGAAAAAGAAGGCATCAAGTATAAAATTATATCCTCTTGTGTTGGTGTGGGGTCCAAGCTCAATACATGATTTTATGAAACCATTGAAGCAACTCGTTATCCATCCATTGATCTGGGCACCTCCAATGAATACTACGAAGCAATAGAGCATGAGCTGTTCACTCTTGCTCCCCCAATCATCCAATTTCTTCACAAGCATGAGCTGTTCACTCTTGCTGATATTGGCTGCCAACAATCTGTCATTTCTCCACTGTGTGGAGGATGGGGAGACTAAAAGAATTGTAGAACTATTTGGGATTAGAGTCAGGCCTTTTGCTGAAGCCCAATAAGCTCCCATCCATAATTGCAGAATAAAGGACACTAGTCAAATGGCTCTTGGAAAGATAATCCTTGGAATGGACTCCCAATCGGTGCCACATAGACATAGCATAATGGAGAATAATGTAGATTATATCATTCATATGGCAAGTCAACACTGACCATTTCCAAAGGCAAATATTCCAATCTATATCCAGACCTGAGGTCTTCGGCTTCATCTCCTCCCTTATATAAAAATACAGAAATGGATACTTCCCCTATCTCAATAGATACAGATGTGGAAAACCTTAATAATGATGAATTGTTGGGTCTTGAGCTGCTAACAGTCCAAAGGGCCTTCTTTCAGGAAAAAAAAGACTTTTATTAATCTGGATCACCCCGGAATTGGATTGACTAGGAAAAAGAAGGGCTTCAAGTATAAAAATATATCCTCTTGTGTTGGTGTGGGGTCCAAGCTCAATACATGACCCCAACCAACCATGCCTCTAGTACTAGATAGAGTGTGAATGAAAAATCAAAGCAGAATTTGCAGCCTTAGACCAAGGCTAATATCCACACGTGCTCTCCAGTCAGCATTTCACTCATCCTGTGCAGACAAATTAGAGAAATGCTCAAACAAAGCATTTTTAGCACCAGCACCATGATTTGATCTATTATGAATTCCTTTAAGACGGACTCAGTTTACAAACTAGCTATTAATGTAGTAATGTTATTGTCCAAACAAAGCTGAAAAGCACGGGCAAGAAGGCAACAGCTCTAGCATTACTACAGTTACCAGCAAAGTAAAGTTCAGAAATACAAGCACTCAGACAAACAGCTATATAATCAATTTAGTTGTCATCTCAGTAAAGTTTACAGGTGCAAGCATTAAAGATAATTGCAAAATTGAATAGTGCACAACAATCAGGCAGATCATTGTCAATGAAAAACATCACTTGTCTGTTGTCATTTAGAATAGCATCACTTGTCTGTTGTCATTTAGAATAGGTGCCAAAGGCAACTGCCGGGAAAAAAAAGATGTACAAAGGGGAAAGCACAACAAGTGGACCCTAGAGCATGAGCTGTTCACTCTCGCTCCCCCAATCATCCAGTTTCTTCACAGGCATGAGCTGTTCACTCTTGCTGATATTGACTGCCAACAATCTGTCATTTCTCCACTGTGTGGAGGATGGGGAGACTAAAAAAATTGTAGAACTATTTGGGATTAGAGTCAGGCCTTTTGCTGAAGCCCAGTAACTATGAGAAGAGGTTTTTGCATTGGCTCATTCAAAATTTTGAAAATAAACTGTGGTTATGGGAAAACAGATGGCTCTCTTCAGACAGTAGGATGGTCATGATAAAGGTAGTCCTACAAGGTATCATTGTCTACTGGATGCATTTGTTTCATTTTCCAATGTCAATTATTCACAAAATCAACTCCACCATGGCAGATTCCTTATGGGTTGGGTCTGGTTACAAAAATACGCTTCACCTATCTAAACTAGACTCAATTTGCAAGCCCATTGATGGAGGTTGGGGCATCAAACACACTCACACTTTCAATCTGGTACTTCTAATCAAAAATCTATGGAGGGCCTTCAAGTGCCTTGGTATTTAGCAAAAAATCATCATTAAAAAATATCTCAATCATGCTACCCTGGAAAACTGGATCCTAGTTGGGGCTCCGGTTAAGAATAATGTGTCTTTCATTTGGAATAGCTTGACGAAATCTAAGCCTTGGATACAGGGATATATAATATGGATGGTTAGACGTGGCGACATAATTCGCATTGGCCTTGATGCAATCATTGGATTGGCTGGGAATCACATTCTTCCTCCCCCAATCATCCAGTTTCTTCACGGGCATGAGCTGTTCACTCTTGCTGATATTGGCTGCCAACAATCTGTCATTTCCTCCTCTTCCAGTTGGCCACATGCTGAAAATTTGGCTCTTCTGATGGAGCTCAATGTCAAATGGGAAAATTACAGATCTAATCTCTATCACGCAGATATTGCTCTGTCTAAGAGGGCAGATAGGCATTCTTGGGGCGGTCTTTCTCATGGAGGAGAAATCTCTACCAAAGAAACATACAAGTACATGTACAACATGCAAAGGTAGTGCGCTAGAACTATTTAGCAAAATAAAGGCACCACCCAGTGCTATGGATAATTCAGTTGGTTGAACTCCATAAAGTATTTCGAGGTGTGAGTTCAATTCTCTTTGGTGCATCTAGACTTGACCTGACCAGACTTTATGTGTTCAGTGGCCATCCAGTTCAGCCCTCTACAGTAAATCAGTCTTATCAGATCTGGATTCATATTTCCACCCACTACAAAGGTCTAATCAGACCTAATAGCTATTTATGGACACCGTTCAGTCTACTGGCCATCCAGTTCAGCCCTCTACAGTAAATCGGTCTTATCAGTTCTGTTTTGATATTTCCACCCACTAGAAAGGTCTAATCAGACCTGTATCTATTTATGGACACAAGAAATAAAGAACGCAATGTTTCAGGAAGTTTCTGGGCATCCACCATGGCTTCAGCCACTGTAACTGCTGCAACTATTAGTCGCTCTGAGAAGCCATATTCAGATCATTAAGAAGATTTTATATATGATCTTCTGGGTGGAAGTTTTCTTGTAACTTGCTTTTGTTTTGAATGAACGCATGCTGGAGAAAGCAAGTCCGTTCATATGAACAAAAGACGCGGGTGGGGTGAGAAATCAGAGACGTGGGGGCTCTTTTGTCCTTCTGATTCAACTTGATTGATGTCCAAATTTACCTCTGAAAACTCAGAGAATGCATGTCTTTGGAATGGTATTTGGTGTATGCAACACACCAGAGAATTGGTTGCCACAATATTCTCTAAATTAGGATTGAGAATTGGTTGCCACAATATTCTCTAAATTAGGATTGGAAGGTATCGTTTCCTCATCGCTTCACAATCTCTAGTTATTGTGCACTCTGAATCTTATAAAAAAATTGTCATTGAAAGAATTCCATCATAGTTTGTGTAGCTTAAAGCGCTCCTGGGAATAAATGACCTTAGTTTTAGTTCGCAGTGGGGTTTTATTTCAAAGGAACTGTCTAATTCTACTCACCTTTAAGGGGCAAAACTTGGAAGTTTGAGAGGGTCCATACTTTGAATGGCCTTAAAGGAAGTATTCCAGCTCCTTTGACTTGCTGAACCAATCTTGATTCTCTGTCATCTTTTTGGCTTGGATCCAGCTAGATCGATCTCATCTTTAACCACAGATCTGTAATTTTGGGATAGTGTTTGTGGATTCATTCAACTAGACACCACAATTACATTGGCACCTATGTAAATAACAGATGTTATATGGGCATGTAGCTTCAAGGACAGCATGGCGTAAAGCCATTGCCACTTTGAGTCAGTTGGCCTTCCTAAACCTGTGTAGAAGTAGCCTCACCGGCAAGATTTATGAAGCCATCATGAGTTAAACTTGACAAATCTATGAGCAAGATTAGATCCAGCAGAAAACAGCAAGGAGGGACTCATTCCTGGAAACAAGCGGAATGGAGAATAGTGATTCCCCAATCTGCATGCAAGTTGAAAGTTGAAGCTTATATATAAGCAAGTAACTTGTTGTGAGGTATATATTTTTGGTGGATCTGATTCATGCGAATTTGAACTTTAAATTTCATGGTTTACATAATATTTCATTACATGGTAGTTAAATAGATACAGTTACAAAGAACCAAGGTATCCCAGATCTAAGCGGAATACAGTTTTTCCAGCATCTGTGGCAATTCTCTGTGCTCATTTTAATCACATCTTTGCCAATATTTTGGGATTTTTGGCCATCTACATAGAAGCTACTATTGATACTCAATGGAAATCTGGACTCAGTCTTTTCAGCATCTATGGCAGTTTTTTCTGCTCATTGTTCCTCGACCAACTGTATCCAGCTTGCAGCTCAGTGAAATCTAGTCACAGCCTTTCCAGCGTCTATAGCAGTCTTCATCATTGTAATCACTTCTTGGCCACTATACGAGAGTCTTGAGCTAACTGTATCAAGCAGATGGGTACACGGGAAAATGCACTGACAGGTGAATTTCCTGGCACGTTGTACCTGTTCAACGATCTTAGAATTTTAAGTTGTGCACTGGGTTTTCGTTTTTCTTCACTGATCTCACAGTTTTTATATTCCTGGATTACAAATCTAATAGTTGTTTGTTATTATAATAATCTTGCAGGTGTTGATTTGAAGGGAAGTTTGAAGCTCGTTTGTTATGGTGTTGGTTTATACAACAATAAATTCACCATAACAAGTTCTGGGAATTTGCAATCAATATTTGGAAAATCCGGTGGAAAGAACAGAGTATAATTGTTTAACACTAACATGGGAAGCCTTAAAAGCCTGCCATTATTGAATTTGTATGCAAACAAATTGGGAGGGTAAATACATGTTCCTCTTCCTCAGCAATTTCTCTGGACTAATCATCCCTGAGAAGACAAATCCGAACAGGTACACATTCAAATCTTCGATTGTGATTTCGTTTCAAAGAAAAAATGCATAAAGAATTCAGGGGAAGTGGAGGTGCCTTTGAATTCATCCGCCCATTTTTAGTTATGATGGGCATGGGAGCAATGTCAAAGATGATTGCAGGGCAGGAACTGATCAGGGAAAACTCTTTGATTACCAAAGAAAGTGGGATGGTACGCCTCGGCAGAGAAATGCCCTCCAAATACTAATACTAATGAAAATTGTTGTGCCCTCCATACAATGGAAAAATGATTCAAAAGAAATTATTTTTGAGTTGAAGAGGTGCCCCAGGAACAACTTTTGTGCCCTCCATACAATCGAAAACCCCAGGAACAACTGTTGCGCCCTCCATACAATCGAAAAATGATTCAAAAGAAATTATTTTCGAGTTGAGGAGGTGACCCCAGGAACAACTAAGGAGGTGCGTGAGGTGGATATAGAGGAGGCTACAGAGGAGGCAGGAATGGCACTGGAGAGGATCCAGAAGCTAAAACATACATGAAAATTTTGCCTGCAGTTTCTACACCCTATCTTCAAAGAGCTATTTTTTTAAGAAAACAAACAGAAAGCTAAAACACATACCTGTTTTAGGCAAAAACTATGGAAGATCAGCCTCACAGAAAAAAATAACAGTAAATGCAGAGCTGGTAAACCTGTCTTGGCTATTACTCCTCAAAGCACACTGATCTGTCTGCTCAAAAGTTTCCCAAATCGTTGAATACCAAATATTTAGAACCCAACTTGCCAAATATCATATAATATTATAAGCCAGCTGGTTCAGAAAATAAGCTTTCCTCCTGGGTGTGAACCGTGACAGCGACACCTTAATCAATCGTTGGAAGAGAATGTTCAGGCGGTGGGACTTCGAGCCAAGGAGATAAGAACAGCCGATTCGAGCCAAGCCCAGCCAAGGAGATAAGAACAGCCGATTCGAACCAAGCCCAGCCAAGGAGATAAGCGAAATTTTAAATTTTCCCACAAAATTTTAAATTTAAGTCTTCTTCATAATATTTTTTTAAACGTTCATTTGCCAGCAGTTCTATTAATTGAATTTTCCCACAAAATTAAAATTTTAAATTTTCCCACAAAAATGTTTGAAAAGTCTTCATCATAATAATTTTTTAAATGTTCATTTGCCAGCAGTTTTATTAATTTGCGCATTTATTTTATTAATATAAACCATATAAGTTTTATTAATTTGCGCATTTATTTTATTAATATAAACCATATAATATTAATTAACCTGTGCATCCTATAAATTATATAAACACACATTTGCATCCTATAAACTATTCATCATAGAGGCATTCGGAAGTGGTTTTGTACAATGTGCATGGTTTATATTATTGCTAAACCTTAAAAACCATTCGTAGGTCCTAGGATGATAATAACCATTCGTAGGCCCTAGGATGATAATAGTGTTTCTTTTTAGATGATGTCCAAGGTTCCAACAAAAATCATTTTTGTTGGGCAAATCCTCACATTAAACCCATACAACATTTATATACCTATGGTTTATAATGATGGCAAATAGTGCTCTCACCACTTAATTGTGCAAAAAGCCCCAACTAACCTAGTCTAGGTTAGATGTCCTCGATATTAACATATTATCCTACATTATCCATTAGCTCATGGAGATAGAGGGTTCAAGGACTCTCACTTGATGGTTGGGGACTATAGTCCATCAAGAGGTCAAATGTCGGGCTAACTGTGTTAAGGACACCTCAAGGTCAACCAACACTAATGCAATGTATTAGTTGTTCGTACATCAACCTATCAAAATGTCACAATATTGGGTAGTAGACATTAGTAAGTAGGACACTAGTCACCAACAAGAAACCTTGATAACGATAGAGTAATGATGTGGTGAGTGGATGTGGACCCGGGGATACCGCATGTCAATTGTGTGGCAGTTGATTTGACATGCTAACGTCTCATTATGATGTGGCACCAATGTGGGTCTAGATGACTTGGCATACCAATGTGGCAAGTGATGTGGCATGTTGACATGGCAATGGAAGGTTGACTTGGCACCAAGGTGATGTATAGGTGGTAACCATATAGTGACGATGTGGATGTTGGGCTTTTGGATGTTAAGATATCAACTAATTAATATCAATGACACTCTTTAGCCTCTTCCCGAGGGCCCAGTGGCTTGATAGCTCGACCATTGGCCTTTCAAGATATTGGGTATTGAGAAATTAGGGCTTCAATCTACAAGCTTGTTTGTATGTTAGGTGTCGAGTATCGAGACAGTAAGTATGTATAGAGCATTAAGGAAAATCATGTGTTTCGTGTGAATTTGGGCAAGCTTAGAAGTCGAGTTGCAAACTACTACAAGTGTCCTTATTTTTCTACAAGAAACAGTGTAATGTGAAGGTGAATATGCTAAACGTGATATTGGATGGCAATGATGCTAAGGAGAAGTTGGAAAATTGAAAAGTGCACCTATCCAATGCATCAAAACAACTTGTGGTAGGGTTAATCTAACAAAATGCAAGGTTGTAGTGTTTCTTGTAGTTGCAAAATATAGTAGAGTGTAAGAAACAATGAATAATACATAATGAACAATAAATTTAAAATAGTAATGGAAATGAACTAAATTCAAAGTAAAAATTCTATTTAACTAATGTAACAGTGCTACAACTATCATCAACAAATGATAAGATAATCTGCAAGAAAAAATTGCTCATAAACTATCTAAATAAACATGCATGAAAGTAATGTTCATAAATATTTTGTAGACATAAACAAATGTGTGAACAGAAATGATACAAGAGGGATATTGACCACGTAGGTTGGGCCTTAACACAAGGAAACTTAAAAACCTTAGAAGAAAGCTAAACTAAGAGCTGAAATCAAATATCACTTCGATTAGCAAAAATGGTGTTTGTACATGACAAAGTTACAAAGAATGCTTAGAATCTAAACCTCTCGTATTATTCACATGCTTTCCTACAATTTTCATCTAATCCTATTATGCTACTCAAGCTTATTGTTTGTACAAGTGGATAGGAGGAAAACTCCTTGAGTGGAGGATTGCTTTCCCTCCAAAAATCAATAAAAACCTAGATCTTGTTTCCTAGATCACCACGTAGCAATAGTAAGGAGGATTTACTATCCTTAGGAAGTCGTGTTGGTTTTATTTTGTAGAAGGTAGTAGGCCCCACAAATATCTCTAGATGATTCTCCTTGAAATTTGTGTAAAATCCATTCAAATATTACACAATAGTCATGTTAGGCACATAAAGTATGAAAAATATCTTGGACTCTTCTAAGAACTCATTAAGCTAGGAAAATATTATTAAGTGAACAAAATTAAGTTCAATATAGCCTGTATGTGCCTAGGAGTGGTTAGAAAAACCTTATGGGAAACTCATCACATATATTAATTGAAAAGACAAATTTTGAATTTATCAATTATTATGCAATTTAATAAATTTTATACTTAATATTAATTTAAGATTTAAATATAATCTTAGTGTATTGTGTATGGCATAAGAAAATAATATGAAGTGTTATCAACCAATTTCCTTCCTTATATTTATTTGTAGTCATCATTATGTTTTTTACCCTTTTGCATATATTGGGCCCTTCATTTTGAGCTTGTTGGAGCACGAACATTAGTTCAACACTAGGAATATGTCTCCTCCATTCGTTTTTAGTGTATTGTTTGGCTTTGAGAGCGTCAGATTAGACTTTTCTAACCAACATCCGTACTTAGTGTATTGTTTGGTGTTCAAAGCATCAGATTAGTCATTTCTAACCAACATCCATATATTTTTTCTAGAATATTTCATTCCCTAGATTTTTTTGGTATTTATTCTAAAAAATTATATAGTAGAAAAGTTCTCGCATCCAGTCCTGGAATTTAACGTCCCACAGGACGTATTTTTGGTTTTTGGACGTATTTGACGGGAGTGGAAAAAATTTCCACGTCAAATTCGACGTGTGATATACCCTGCAAACCGTCAAAACGACGTCTACTTCCAAAAGTGAAACGTAGAAATTTATAATACCTTATTTATTTGGTTGAGACCAGCAGGGTGCGGTAGTACACAACGCAGTTTAAACTTAAACGCTTCACTGTCCCACTACCTACTACCTAGTACTTACCATTAACTATCCAACTGCAATCCGTCACTCAAATTTAATCCGACAAGACTTGCAATTCAATTCATGTATGGTGACTCACTCACAGTCACCTCCCGGCAGGCCTGGAATTTGACGTTCCACAGAACGTTTTTTCCATTTTTAAACGTATTTGACGGCACAATTTTTTTTCAAACGTATAAAATGACGGTAAAAGAAAATCTCAAACCGTAAATTTGACGTTCAGGTATCTTGATTGCCCGTCATAAATTTTAGCGGGGAATGAGGGAGCACAGGCTCAGTCAACCTCACCTCAGCGTCTGCGTAGATTATTCCAGTTGGAGAAGAAAGGACGGATTTGGTGTAAACTTTAAATGATTTTTTTTGTAAAATTAAATAAGGGTCGATAATTCAATTTTAAGGGCAAGGCACAAATTTCTTATTTTCTAGGGCGATCCATATTTTTTTAGCAGAGGAAGAGCCGCCTAAGCAGAGGACTATTTTGCCCCAATTTTTTGATTTGCAGACTGAATCTCCTCCTCTCCTCTGATCTTCCAAAACAGTGTCCTCCTCTCCTGATCTTCGAAAACAGTAGAGGTGAGTTTTTTGTTGTTTTTATTGTTAGTTTTACTTTTGAATCTTTGCGAAGTGTGGGTATGAATTTAATTTGCAACTCTTTGAAATGTGTGGATTAAGATTTAATTTAAACGTTATCAAAGTGCGGATTTAAATTAATTTGATAATTTGGCTAATTTTTTATTTAAATTTAATTTAAAGTTTCATAGGCTAGATTTTGTTTCATGTGTGCTTGAGTGGCATTTAAGTAGGAACACTTGCATTTAAATTTACATTTTCATTGTATTTTATAGTTTTTTGGCAATGTATTTGAATTGAATCATTAGCTGTCTTTTAGTTTTTCAAATGATAAAGTACATAAACTTTCTACTTTTAAATGTGTTTACATTGGTCACTTTCATGTCTTTAGAGATGTAGAAAGGCTGTGTTCAGCTTCATGTGGGAGTTATTTATGGGAGGAACTTGATTTCACGAGTGAGATGATATGCATTGTCTCTGGTTTGAAGCTTGTGTTTCTTCATAAATTGATTTCCACTGTAGTCTAAGATTTTGATTCCTACTCTTTTTAAGCCAAAATTGTGGCTTCGTTATAGGACAATCCTTAATACTGTCCCTTTGGCCCATCCCATTATTGTGCCATCTCAACATAGTGAAGAAGAAATAGAAATTAAGTGTGCCCTTGCCACTAGATCCAGTGAGTGATATTTACTCACTATCTTATTTGTCGTATAAGGAGATTATAATATTTTTCTTTATTTAAATTTTAAAGAGTTTTTTTGGATTAAAATATTGTATATTACCTTATGAAATTAGAGATATATCATATACTAACTAATGCTTAGAGGGAGGAAGCAAATCTAGACCTCTAAAGTAGTATGACTTTGTTATAAATTGACAACACTTGACTCCTTGTCTAAGGATGGGTGGTTTTTATAAACTCTCTTGTCTTGCCTTCTGCTCTCTTGTAACAATACAATTCATAATTCAAAGTTGGTTTCACCTATAAACATTCAATCTTGCTGAAAAGGAGGGATTGGACTCTAGACACAACATACATTCCAACTTCCCAAGTCCAACAAATGCTTAAGTCCATAAACTTAGCATTCTCTTCTTTCTTTACTCCTAGCATAGTGAAGTTCATTTCTACATTACCCCTAATTCTAGGCCGTGTTGAGACTCAAAGAGGTATTACACTCATGGCCTCCAATATTGACATAGTCATAGACTCACATAGGACACAACTAGGCTCTATTGAATGAACTTCGAGAAAGATTTTTTTTAATCCAACGGTATTTTCTGGAACCTTAAATGTTCAACCTTGACAAGCAGTGGCTCATGTAACAATATGCTTTTGACTTTCGGAAAAATTAATTTGTTGAATCTTTCTTGTATATTTTCAATCTACTTTCATATCTACACAAAGTATGATAATTTTCGTCTTTCATATCGGAAAGAGTTCTCTTTCATATTTCCACAAAGTATGACAATTTTCGTCTTTCATATTGGAAAGAGTTTTCTCTGAAGCCCGCCTACCTTTGAAGCATGAAAATGTATTCCTCAAGAGGTCTCAAATTGCAAAAGTTCACCACAATCCATGGGCATGTTCTTAGAAAAAAATTGACTTAGCATTTCTTCGCACTATTGTTCATATCTTTAATAAAAGGCTCCTCAATCAGTTATAAAAGTTATCATAACTCTGCCCTTGTTGTCAAAATAAATAACCCGCATTGCCTAGAATCATGATTATAAAAAAATAGCAATGTTAGTTCAAACCTTTCACAATGAGGATGATACTTCTGTCCACTTCATTGTTGTAACAAACTATTTATTCATCCCATGTTGTAGATGGAACTTAGCAAATTTGAGAGAGATCACATGCACAAAGTTTAATACGAAAACCATTAAAAGTATTAGTTTATGTCTTGATGGTTGCATTAACAATATACATTATTATTGTTATTTTAAACACAAGTTATCATAGATTTTAGCTAAAATATCAAAGGTGTCATGATTGGGCTTAGCCAACGAATCATTTATGATGGGCAATGGTTCTTCAACAACTAGTTACTTCCATTTAGTATTTTTCTCTTGATGTAGAGTTTCCACGTCTAATATGCTTAGAGGGATGCATAACACCATCTCATCCAATGATGGTTGAGGATCCTCATCTTCCTAACTATGTGACATTCTTTAGTGCCTTTCACATATTAAAATTTAAATATATAATCAAAACTATTAACCCAAAAAGATGAAAAGCCTTATAAAACCTTAAAAGTGTGGTTTTATGCTATTTCTAAACACATATGCTAACTTAGGAAAAAACAGGACACTTTCACACAGATTAGTGAAAGTTGAGATGCAAGAGTATTTGAAAGAGAGTTTCCCTATAAGAGGGAAGTTGACCCTCACAAATTTACATAGAACGTATAATGAAAGGCATGAAAAATATAAAAACGTCATTAAATTTTCATTTGATGGGCAAAGGAGATTTGAAATTCCAAGCCTGCTCGTATCACACATCAAACCAAAAAGATACAAAACAACACACACACTTCTATGTACACGGTACAATCACAACTCAATCAAAACAATCATTTCAATGTGTGCCTATTTTGGACACAAGAAAAGAAAAGATTCCCGTACATGAACTCATGGAGGAGTTGAGGTACCATATGGTGTGCCATGATGGGGCCATGCCATACAAATTTTAACTATGAGACTCCTAAAGATTGATGATAACAAGGAAAACCTATAATCATAGTGTTATTAGGAATAACGAGAGGACATAAAAAGTGAGTGGTCTTGTGAGCTACTGTGGCTACTGTGGCTCCATGAAAAGGACTATGAAAACATAAAGGGGTGATAAGAAACTCATTGACTAGTATCAATGTCCCGTTTTTGCCCTATCTAGGCCATGCACTCAGTCCCCATATTTGAGGATGTCTGCCCGATGGACCGATTGCCCGGTCCATGAAATCCCCAGGACTAATGCACCTTCGCATTGTGATTGCTATTACTGCGAAGAGTATTATTGCTACTAGCCCCCTGTTGCGGCTGCCCTCTTCCTCCCATAGGAAAAAACATCACTGGATACCTCGAACAAGATGGGGTCCGGGAACAACGACTTATGACTAAATCTAATAATTTGTTGGTCTTTGCATACCCACTCCAGCTTAACAAGCCTGGTAAAGCTCAGGATCGAAAGAAAATATATTTAGTAAAAACCCTAACGCCAAGGGTTTGAAAGTGAAATTGTGGACAAATCCACCGAAATAAAGATCGACAGGTAGGGGAGAAGGAGGCTAGCTCAAAGCTATGGTCGAATCCCAACGGCTTGAACAAATTTCCATAGTAATGAAGCTTCAATGTCCCAGACTGAGAAAAAATCGAGTAAGCGATCTATAGAAGCCTTTGAGTTTGTTTTCGTGGTTTCTTTAAGACTTTGTGATTTTCACTGATGAAAAGATATTAAGCGTTCACCTGCTGCAATTAGTAACACTTTCGTTCAAAGTTCATCCAAGCAATTAATTTAGTTTTTTATAGTTTAATGTTATTAAAAATCTATCCTTCACGGGATGGATGACAATGGTGATATTTCTTCCTAGGGTCATTCTCTCTCGGGTTGGAAAGGGGTATTGTGCTGGAATTAATAAGGCTTTGGTTCAAAGTTTATTCGAGCAATTAATTTTTTATTTTTCTGTTTATTTTTCTGTTATTAAAAATCTACCTTTCACGGGTTGGATGACTGGCGATATTTCTACCTATGGTCATTCTCTCTCGGATCTTTTGGAAAAGGGTATTGTTGTGTATTGGAGGTATTGGAGGCCAAACAAAGATGGAAGATACACTTATGTGAGTGGCCTAAAGAATATGATATATCAGATATGACCTAATGAACTCAAATATATCTGAGAACTATATCCTTCTCACTCTCCCTCTCTCTCCCACGCTTTCCCACTCTCTAGGAGGTCACCATCTAGATGCTCTGCCATAGGTGGATGATCCAGTCGTCCCTATAAATGTCAGAGACACAAAAAAAGGCCTCGGATTTGCCTGTACCACAGGGTTCCGAGAGTTCCGGAGCAATGAAATCAGATGCCGAGGAAATGGATGTGAGCTGAGACAAGCAGGATCGAGGCTCTGTGCTAGAGGAGAGGTTTCCAGAGGATACTAAACCCACTCAAGAGGTAGGCAACTACATTTTATTTTTATTGTTTAATTATAAGAATTAATGCAAGAAACTTGCCCATGAGTGACTTCCGTTGGTTTAGGTGATAAGTCTGGATGGTAATTTTTCTACCAAAATCGCCCGGTGCTTTCCTGTTATGCCATTTAGGTGGCGTGGACAACGGTGATAGTGAAGCCTGGTGGTTGGGTTAAACTCTGCTGACCTCACTAGTGAACCAATTCCTTATTGGTGGCTTATGTAGAGTTTTTCACTTTTGAAATAACTAATAGCTTGCCATATGTCATTCAATAGAACGGTTTAGGTTGGATGTCGATATTCCCAAGTAAATTTTTGTTAAAACTACGATGGGAAATGAATGGAAGATTAGGTCTACCCCTGACCGATGGAATTCTCTACCCTGTGCTACATACCCATTTGATGACATGCAACATTGTTCAGATCAATGTCAGTAGAGGCGTGACTAGTATACCTCTTTTCCATTCAGTTCTTGTTCCTATTATCATTTCCATTCCTCTGTTGGGATTACACTTCTACAACACCACCAATTTTTAAGCGCATGATATATTCAGGGAGATGGGTGGGTTCAAGTTGCTTATCCGTCAAAATTCTATAGTCATGATTCTAGTTTTGTTTTGTTTCTAGTTATGTTTATGTTTCCTATTTCTAGTAAAGTAGGTTTTGTATCTCCAGAAGTCAATTTTATGGTGGTAATGTACGCCGTCACTGAGGTGATTTACGCTTATAATTCGCCAGAAACCTTGATTCCTATTTCTTGTTCTATTAACCATGTAGTCATGTCTCTTGTTTTGTTTATGTTTTACCCTTTTTGGTAAAATACGCTTGGACTGTGGATTGATATTTTAACAAAATGGGTTGCGAGTAACAAGTCCCTGCCCAAGGGCATGATGCCAAGAGAAAATACTATCAATTCTTGCATCCAAAAAATGAAAACAGTCCAACTCCATATCCCACAAACAGTCTTCTAATGGCATATTTAATCAAGTTCAGAAACATACAGTAAAACAAGTAACTCTAACTCCATATCCCACAAACAGTCTTCCAATGTCTAATAGGAATTCCTTTTGTACAAGAGTATTATAAGTACATTGTACTCTTTCTTAGAAACCATATTTCCTGAGAGAAGATAATAGTCCTAAAGTTATGAACTATTAACTATCATTGTTCATAAAGTTTCTTTTGAAGAGAATCAAATTATATCAATAAATACGCACAGAACAGAAACAATTCATCTCTTCCTCTGTTTCTTTCAACTAAAATCCAAATGACATTTAACAACATAGCTAACTAGATAAGCTAAACTTATTTTGACAGCAGGATTACAAATAAAGATAAGT
Organism: Pinus taeda; assembly: GCA_000404065.3. Classification (NCBI taxonomy): domain Eukaryota; kingdom Viridiplantae; phylum Streptophyta; class Pinopsida; order Pinales; family Pinaceae; genus Pinus; species Pinus taeda. The sequence continues at coordinate 19,694 of APFE030199876.1, forward strand.
ATAGAGTTATACTTGAGCCCTGAGCTTTAACAGCTTGAAATCAAAATCATCTTTAAGAGCTTGATATCAGATGACACTATCCAGGATGGATGGTTGAGGCATGACGCAAAATTTTCACCACCATAATACTCCCCTATTCCCCTATACAGCACTCTGTTGTAATATCTAGCTGGACTAAACAAAAAGATACAAATACTTTAATTTTGAAAGAAGTCCAGTTAATTTTGATCGAGTCACTATTCAACAATAACATCGAATTGGATCATTGCATCCTTTGGCCCAAGATTGTTTGGCACCAGCCGATCTCTTTTCCAGGTATTGTTGATGATACTCTTCTGCTCTGTAAAACTTCTTCGCTGGCAGGATCTCTATCACGATCTCTTTATGGACTTGAGGGATGCACTTTGGAGGGAAAGTAAATATGATAGATGCACTAACAACCCAATAGACTACAGACTCAAAGAGTTAGAGACCAAACGAACTGCGAGATACTAAATGAAAATTCATTATATGGCAATATACCTAAATGTCTTTGTGTTAAGGGGAGAAAGCTCCTTGAGAATTAAACAAACTCTACTACGAGTGATGCCCTACCAAAGGCTATCGAAATAAAGCGCAGGAGTTTGTTGGCAAGGAAACATAATGTAAAGAGGTAAAGGGACTAGGCTAGGATGGATTGGTCCTTCAACTTGCTTGGTTGTTATTGGGCAATATGCAAAGCTTTTTCACCTTCATGATTTGATAATTCCATGCCCTTTAGCGCAAATCAACAACAACAGAAAGAACATTCCCAAACACCTCCTAAGATTCCCATAGAATACATTGGGATCAACACCATATTTAATGACATCATCATTTTTTTTTAGTGCTTTCATTATGGAGTGAATGTGAAGAGATGATCGTATGCTCGAATGAAGGTTTGCGCAAAGCTGATTCAATGCCATTTGCAAACTCTCCTTGATTTGGTGAATTCAATGATGCGTCGTGTAAGCCAACCTCAATTGGATACTACTACCCAACTTATTGATGTAGATTTCTTTTAGGAGGTTGAGAAGGTGAATAATTTAAATTATAACTATATAACTTATATCCGAAAGCCACAATTACTGAGTTAGACCCTGTTAATGATCATGTGAATCTCATATATTTATTGTCTATGGTTATTTTTTACTAATTTATTTTACAGATAACAATTACTTGTGGAATGGGGAAGGCTAGAGGTTGTTTTGGTGAGTGCATTTTGAGTACTTTCGATGAGTTAACGGGTTCTGAAGTTTGTGGATATAGTAAAATCACCAAAAGTTGACCTCCTAGCAAGGTACTCATTTTAATACTGTGAAGCAATTGCTGCAGATATTATGGTTGAATTTTGTTTTTAATGTCTTTGTCTAACAGATGTTGTAAGTCATAGTTCAATAGTCCGGCAGGTTGAACCATTTTCCAGAAATAGTGATAGAGCAGCAACAACACTTGTTAGAAAGTGAGTTGAAAAGGGGAGAGCGCACTGACTGCTGAACCTATTTGTAAGAGAAGATGTGCAACAAGATGCCTATTTGTCAACAACCCCCTCCACCCCACACTCCCCATCCCTGCCCCTCCCAAAAAAAAAAATTTACAGGCAATGCTTCCAGTGATTTTACTTATCTTTCCCTTAACATCTCGAGACATTTCTGAAGCTATTAGATCAGTTGGGTGAAATTGGTGTAGCATGTTGTAGGACTCATAGTCAAGTATAACGGTTGTTGCTTGTTGCATAGAATACAATACCATGTCTGATGATGAGTTGAAAAGTGCGGAGGGCACTGATTCTTGAAACTAGTTGTAAGATAAGTCATGCAATAAAAGTTGCATAGAGTCAACACCTTATGACGTGTAAAATGCTACATGATACTATTCTCTGCCTAATGAGTTGAAAAGGGGAAAGTGAACTTTCTATTGAACCTACTTGTAAGATAAGTTGCACAATGAAATGCCTATTTGCTACCCAACTCCCCCAAAACTTGACAGGCAATGCTGGCACATGGCATTCCCGATATATCCCTTAGCAGCTCAAGATGTTCCCGAAGATATTAATCAGTCGGTTGAAATGGGTGTGCATTTTTGTAGGACTTGTAGTCTAAGTAGAATGGGTACTGCTTGCTGCATAGAACCAACACCTTATGATGTGTAAAGTATTGCAGGATACCAGGTTTGATGTGTTGTGCATTGTAACAACTGTGGGACAATATATATTTTACACAGTGCAAAGGACGATTGATGAATTATTCACATAATTGCATATACTTTTTATATCAGGGTTGTGTTTTAGAACTGCAGTTAGCATGTGATGTTTATTGGGATTTTATTTTAAAGTTGGAAATTTGTCTTTTCAAGTGTTCTTTTAATGTGAATCGATGCTATACTTTTGGCGCTTGTTAAATAATCTATCACTGCAGGTATTGAACTTAATTGTAGAGGGCCTATTCAAAGGGCATCCCATCAGTGAAAAGAAACTAAAAGAGCTTTTAGGTCATACACCTTTACAAGTGTTTGCTGGAGCTTGCCTTGGGGTGTTGGTTGGTTATCTATGCTCTCACAGTTGCTCGTTTGGTCTCTGATATGCGTTGGGGAACTTGAAACTCAAATTATTCATTTCTTTGTAAGTTAAATTATTTCATTTCTTTGTAAGTTATATGGATGATACTACAATCTTGCATGCAATTCCAGTTATTGATGTAGATTTCTTTTAGGAGGTTGAGAAGGTGAAGAAATTGATTGGAATTGCTAAAGAATGTGTTCTGGGTCTTCAAATGGGGGTCAAGAGGAAGTTAAGGATCATACTGTCGAACAACAAGAGCTTGCAACCTATTCTACTCATTGCAACATTCAAAAAGTCCATTTGAGGTTGGCTTTGCTGAACACCATAGGTGTTTGCTAGGGAAATTCAAGTTTTCCAAAACATAAAAGCTTGGTTTTTCAGTACATTTAACTACAACAACAAGGTCTTCACCATATCATCATTCCAGTTGGAAATAAAGCACCAGTAATAATTTCTTTTCTATTCACTAGGGATAATGGCCCTTTACAATCCCTGCACAAAATGCCAAATACGAAACAATACTTACAGCTGTTAGCTCTGTATAAACTATAAACTGAAGTCCCAACATGCAATAGCTGCTGTTCCTTTAGCAGCTCCAACAACCAACTCTTTGGACACTTTGGACTGCTCCTAGTGACTTGGCAGCCCTCCTGGCATGCCCCCTGTACACTCAATCAGCGATCTACCCATCTTACAGTTCTTCAGCTACATCCTGTAGGCCATGGTCTGTTTCCTCAGTCCTCCTGTAGCAGACTTCAAAGCCTTGGCCTACTCCTTTAGTCCTCAGCCGCCTTGCTGTAGCAAGTTCATGCTGTCGCCCCCCCTGCACGGAACTCTACAGGGCCACTAACTTGGCTTGATAACTGCTGGCAAATGAGCTCGCTGCAAACCATGCAACGAAGGCCCAGCAAGTTCTGCAGGCATGTGGGAGGCAGTTGCAGGATGCTAAAAACACTGAATTATGACTTTAGAAATCCTTTTGTTTTTTTTGGAGCAACTTTTACACCTCTATTCCGTTGTCAGAAGTATGTGTCCTGTCCACATTGTATACCACACTTTATTCCAATCATAAAGGGAAATCTATGTGCTATATGTGAGCTTGCGGTTGTGTTCTGGGTCTTTAGATGCAGTTCAAGAGAAAGGAAGTTAAGGATGATACTGTTCAACATAAAGAGCTTACAGTTTATTTTAGTCATAGCAACCTTCAAAAATTCCATTTGAGGTTGGCTTTGCTGAATACCATGGGTGTTTGTTATAAGGGATGGAGCTTTAGTACAACAGCTAACTTTGCTTGATGACTATTGGAAAGTGAACCCCTGCAACCATTCAACAAAGGTACAACAAGTTCTGCAGGCATGCGAAAGGCAGCTGCAGGATGCCAAAAAATTGAATTATGATTTTGACTTCAGAAGTCCTTTTGTTGGTGGTGCAGCAACTTTTACACCTATATACCATGGTCAATCAGAAGGATGTGTCCTATCCATATTGTACAACATGCTTTGTTCCAGTCATACAAGGAAATATCTGCCCTATATGTGAGCTTTCCATTGTGGGTTCCAATGTTTCTGGGTGCTAAATGTGCATCTTTATTTCAAGAAATTTCATTACCCATGCATATTTCCATATCAATATTGCACTCTCTACCTTTGAGAGCCACGTTGAGAGATATGGCAGGACAATCACTAACAAGTCTTGGACAGACTTGAGGGTCTTCTTAAGAGACTGGAGGAGGCTGTTTATTGATCACTGAAGTGATAGTAGAAGTAAAACTTTCCATGTTTTTTCATTGTTTACAATTTGAAATTTCAGTCTGTGTTTTTGCTTCCCTTTCTCAGTCTCAGACGATGAAAAGTGCCAGTAATTGAGCTTTAGGTCTTGAGAATTTTTTATAGAACCCCCTGGGTGTTTATCCTATCTTTATCATGCAAGTGTTCTAGTGGTTTGTCTGAGTAGAAACAGGCACTAGGGTCTTATTATTCAACACCAGAAAGCAATGCAATTGTTTGAATGCTTTTTCATATGTAGGTCCTGTTAGAATCAGAACTGGTCAAATTGCCCCATTGGACTGGGCATGGTATTGAACCAGCCTACTGACTAGACTGGTACCTAACCAGTACAGACTGGCCCTAATTGGCTGGACAAGAGACTTAAATTTTTATGAATTTTCTGAATGAATTTTCTTGTACATGCACAACAAAGTTGGTTTATTCTTTTGATGATGACTATAGATGCAAAGTAAACATTTGTGAATTTTCCTTAATGCCTGGAAATAACAATCCTCTCTTAATTATGACTCAAAATTTATAACTCTGAAGTTGTTATGAGTTTGAATGAAAACTATTTTACAAAATGCTTAAAAGAATTGGTTTGCATCTACATAACAGTATTCATGTCTATACTTGTATGTTGGCCATAGGGCTTTAGATTTGGGTTTCTATCTTTACACAGGTATTCTAAGTTCGGAACGTAACATCACTTTTACCCTAGAAAGGCTTGGAAATTCTATAGCCAGCTGTTTGTGCTACATGCACTTGAAAAGGTGTCATTTATTTGCTGAAACCAAGGCATGTTTTAATGCAATTGACTCACAGCAGGAAGGAAAGCTATGACACAATTTAGATTTGCATTATTTGTATATTTACCTGTCTGTATGCTGAAAATTTAGCAGTGGGGTGTATTATATTCACGCTGCCTAGGAAACTTACACCATGTGGCCTCATTCCTAATCTCAAACTAAACCTCGCAGCCAAACACTGCTTCATCTCAGGAACAAATTCTAAGGCCTTTAGGGCTTCAACATCTAGGACTCTTTGGTCTTCCTTTTTCTTTGGAGGAAAGGTTGTTTGAAACTCAATGCATGTTATATTAGGATCCAAGGGACCAAACTTGGTGTATAAAGAAAAAGCACTACTTTCTACACGTTTTTATTACCAAACTAGGTGCACCAAACCTTTTTTAAATCCCGAACACTAGTAGTAAAATTATAGCATTTCATAGTAAGTCGTCTTCTGTAGCTAATATCAGAGGAAGAGATTGCTGCAGCAGCAGAAGGAGAGATTGCCATGGGAAGCAGAGGGTTTCAAGAAACAAAGAACTGATACTGATAAGGGGAGTAGGTCGTTTTTCCAGATCAAAAATGTATCACAAAAGGGTTATTTGGGCCCTCAAGGAAAAGAACGGGGGCAGTTTTTCCCAGCATGCCAAACAATAAAAAATGTATCATAAAAGAGGTATTTGGGCCCTTAAAGAAAAGAACAGGGCAATTTTCCCCAGCATGCCAAACAATCGTAGGTGCCCAAATCCGATGAAAACCCTCCCAAATTCTATCCTGCAGAAGACGTGCTTGATTAGACCCACTTCCTTTTCACACAGTAAATCAAGAGTTTGTTGAGTACCTAGATGCCCAAAAACTGAGATTGCTAAACCTATCAATCGCAATTCTCAAAAAGAGTAATGGGAAATTGGGAATCCAAGGCTTATGACGAAAAAAATCTTAACCTTATGCGTGGTGCCTGCGTCAGAGCTCTGGAATAGTGAAGACATAGGTAATCAATGGGGAGAAGAGGAACTTAGGTCTTTCAATGTTTTACAATTCTTACACATCCACGCTTTGTTAGGTAAAAGCTGCAAACATGATAGAGCTGTAAACTCTGGCATGCATAAAAAAGGAGCTAGAAAATCCAAAAAAGAGTGTAACCTCGTTGCATAGATGGCAACTTCAACATTGCCCATTACTTCACTCAGTTAAGCAGCACCCTGTTCTTGGCATTGTCCACATTGCAGACACCAACCCTGATATTGAATCCTTTGGATAAGAGTTAGGTTACAATCCGTTTTCCGTTGTTTTCTGTGGTACCTGCAACTAATACCCTATGCCCAGTGCAATAATTCAATGCCGAATGTATGGTATGGCGGATGGTGATAGACTGACCAACGGGAAGGAGAAGGGTACTGTTAAAATTGGCAACTAGGGCCAAACTACATGTGGGTCTACTTATTCATGGCAGCTTATATTTTTCCTAGATTACTCTCATCGAGAGGTGTAGGATTGATCTAAAAATCATCCAATTTCGACATGTATTCATGGAGATATGAATTTAATTGTGTTATGTGACAATTCGTCAAGGTCAACGAACAACCAAATTACCCCATCTATCTTCAACGTTTTACTATAAATAGAAGAGGTTTGCAAGTCATTTGAGACACACACTCACACCTCTTGTGATCTCTTCCTCCCCACTTGTTTGGCTTTTACTGGAAGGAGGAGTTCCTAAGAGAATACGCTGCCCTAAGAGAAGATGCCCTAGCTCCTAACGCTGACATGGATATGAAGGCCTAATGCAATTATGAAGATAGGCTTTTAACGCTGCCCTAAAGTCCTAAGCCCTAGCTACACACACAACGATGTCAAGGAGGGCAGTGAAGTGTAAGCCCTCATAAAAGAGGCTTACACTTAGCTTAAGGATAAGCCTAAATGCCCTAGCCACTGGTCACAATTTGTTGTTACAAGTGACCCTCAAAACGCAATAAAAGAGAGCCTTAATATGATGTCTGAACAACTCCTAATGTCCGCTATCATAATGGGGACTCTATCCACTGAATTGAGATCTATAAGCTGACCTAATTATAGGGAATACATAGTCACCCTAATGTTGTCCTTGAGTGCCCTAAAAATTGTGGCCACAGTCAAGGAGGATGCATATACTTAGCCTTCTATATGCTACTTAGACGCTACCCTAAGTTGTAGGAAGGAGGCCTAGAAGAGGCCCTAATCTCAGGCCTGAAGAAGACTTAATTCGCTGTCACAAATACAACGAACGTTGCAAAGGAAGCCTAACAGCGACAATGTTAATTACAACTGTTTTAAGGCATAGGTAAGTTGGGGGCAACTGTATCTATATTAGAAGTGTGAGGGTATCACTGCCAGTTAAGAACTTGGTAGCTAGTTGCTTTGCTAGGCTGCAAGCCATAGCAAGTAGGTAAGGCTGTTCCATGACAGTATTGATGAAAGTGCAACATGAATGGTACAACATCATGCAACATGAATGGTGCAACGTAGTGATGATGAAGTGCAACATGATGGGTGCAACATAATGATGATGAATGGTGCAGCATAATGATGATGAATGGTGCAACATAGTGCAGCATGACAATGGTGCAACATAATGCTACATAGTGCAACATAGTGATGATGAAGTGCAGCATGATGGGTGCAATGCAATGATCATTGTATGTAGTATGATGAGTGCAACATAGTGTAATGAAGTGCAACACAGTGTAATGAAGTGCAACACAGTGATGGGTGCAACTTAATGATGGGAGCAACACAGTGATCAGAACAACTCAGTGATGGATGCAGCACAGTGATGGGTGCA
>APFE030199885.1:0-18702 GCA_000404065.3 Pinus taeda
GTTTTAGACATTTTCTGCAATGAAGAAATAGACATAGCACTGTTTTGAAGTTTCCAGATCTCTGAGTTTTTCTTGTGGCTGAATGGACAGAGGGCCCCTGCTCATTTCTGCCACTGTAAAGTATTTTATGTGCAGTATCTTTTCCTTTATTTATTCATTTCCTTAAGCATGTATAGTTTCTTTTATTTTTTTTCCTTTCTTTCAAGCTGATCAGTGTTATTTCCTTGCAGATTTCTTTTAGCCCGGGATTTATGTGTGTATTTGCTTTAATGTCTAATGGTAGTTGCAGTTGTCTTATTCATAACGCTGCCCTCTTTACTCTGTTTTTTTAGACTAGTTTAGTGTAGTTTTATAAGTTGGATGCTAACTAATTTATGCTCTCTTTATCATGAATGGTTTATCTTTCAAGAGAACAGAACATTGATTAATTGCAGCTTGTATTTGAGTAGACTTGGCTTGTGATACTAACACTTTTTCCACTTGTTACACATAATCACATATGTAGGAAGCAGTATGTTGGAAAAAGCTTAGTAGTGTTACAATTTGTCAATTAAAGTAGATTAGAGTTTTTATCAATTCTTGGATTTGTCTTCAGCTACCTTCTAATCGTGTTTTATGCAAATAGGCAGTAGAAGCAGAGAGTTAGAAGGAGATCATCACTAACAACAATCCTTGAAGTGATTTTCTTATTTCTTTTATTTGCAGCAGTATGGATAGAGACTAATGCCATTGGATTGTGGTCATTTACTTTCAAGTCATTTTGATTTATTCATCTTTTTCAAGTTCTTTTTCTCTTACAAATTCAGCAAGCAATTAGAAATCACCATCACACACACTTTCACTCATCTAGAGATCACTTTCACACACTTGCACTCATTTGTCTATAATCATCATTCCATTGTAGGAAGATAAGTTAATCATAAACAACCCCCCTAAAACAACAAAAGCTCTAAGAAAGTTACTTAAGTACATATAGTACACCCTCACTTCATCAGCTTACAAGCCCCGAGTTGACAATTAATACTAGCAATTTAGATAACAATAAATTGACTAAACAATTGGACATAAAGAGAGTGATCAATTAGCTGAGTGTAACTCTTTGCCTTTATGTTTTTCTTCATTCAAGTTTCTGAAAGAGAAAATTAAAATCATAAATGAAGCGGAGGAACATGAATTAATGCAAAATCACATAGGTTTACTGGGACAAATTTACAACATTATAGATCAGCGGGAATATATTCATGTTTTTCATGATCTTGTGGCTTTATATATGGAGAGTTTTTCCACTTTAGAATCACAACCATTAACTTACAAAGATTTTGAAAATGATGATGGTAAAGATATTAATTCTCAAAAGCAACCAAATATATTTTCTTTATCAAAAATTATTCCATTGCGATTGTCATGTGAATATTTTCATCCTCTTTATGACAACCATCAGATTGAGATGCATGGAAGCAAATATGCAATCAAATGGATTACACATCAAAGTGATAGTCTTTTACATTGTTGTGAGATCAATTTGAAAGCATTTTAGGATCCTTTTTTAGTCTTTTTAGAGTCAATAAGCAAGCCCAAGTTTTCAGATTTTATCAACAATGAATTTGTTTTCAACTTTTTAAATAAGCTGCAAGAATAGAGTAAAGTGAAGAGTGATGGATTTATGCCTACCAAAGCTTAGATTAAGAAAGGAAAATCTACTGATGTGGAGCAAGGAAAAAAGCACAATCAAGGAGCTACATTATTTGAGCAGCTACTTGACTGGTTGTATTGGCATTTTTGTACTATTTGATTCAATAATTATTTTAGTAGTTTGAAGTAGGATTGTGTGTAATAAGCTTGTTGGGGCAAGCATGGATTTTAGTTGTGAGTTTTTCAATTTCAGTTTTCAGTTTGTAGTGTGCAACAGTGTATGGTTTTTAGTTGTAAAGTTAATTGGTTGCAAATAAGGTTTTTGGTTTCAGCTAAAAGATTGGGATCAACCCAATGGATCAGGCCTCTGTCCTATCGGGTTCTTCCTGCCATCTATGATCGACAACATCCCCATGAAGCCAACTGTTATCGCAATAAACTTTGTTTTTAAAGTTTTTTTTTAAGAAAAGGCTGACAATTTCAGTGTCAATATTTTTAATGTAATAAATTGGGAAATTATCGATAACATGGCTATCAACGCTTTAAGTGTTCCGATAATGTTTTCTAAAGAAATTCATTGACAACAGGTTTATCAATGTTTCCGATAAAATTGACAAGTCGATTGTCTGCGCCAAAAACAAATTTAAAATTTAAAATTTGGAATTACGCTGACCACGTTGGCGTAAATGATGAGGTATGTAAGTGTGCCATGGGTAAGTGTGAGGTTAAATCATAAATTTATCCGCGTCCATCAGTGTATGGTTCGTTGAATAATCATGGTTCAAAATGTGTTTCCTACAAATCGTAATCATTTTTCCAATTCGGAATGATTTCCCTTATCCACCCTTAAATTCATTTCATTTTGTACGTTTGTGTTCTCATTTGAAAGTTTGGAAACTTTGCTATTAAATTGGTAATGTTTGACAAGAGAAACGTTGACATTCCCACTGTTGACAAATTCTAAAAACATGCAAAATGGAAATGCTGACAGTTAGTCTGTCAGCGACATTGCCAGTGAAAACTTTGGCTTTTAGTTAGTTTATCATTTCTATAAAGAAATAGATTGAAGAAGGAGAAAGGGTTGGGGTTTTTTATCATAAAGTTATTGTGCCATATCTATTTTCTGAAGTTTTAATAAAGGAAGACTAATTTTGCAGCAACGATTCTTGTGTTGAGAGAGTTTGGATATGTGTTTTCTTGTTTCTGTTTTCCTTCTATGTTGTCATGTGTGTATTCTTCTATGACTGATAAGAGTAAATAATTTGAAATCATATTTACTATGATTTGTTTATATTATCAGTTTGTCACAAATTTCTGACTTATGCTTTAAAAGATTTTATCCTTGTGTTGCTCTTATAAATACACCAATGTCTTCTTATTCTGCATTCCATCTCAACATTTTTTAAATTTGAGAGTGTCTCATCTACGCTGCTTCTGTGAAGGTTTTAGTTTGCCTCCATGTTAAGCCAATTATTTGACTCCATTCCTAATGAAAATCAATCAATCCCTACCACATTTTTGAAACCCTATTACAACAGAGCTATTCATTATGTTAAGTATATAACCAACCATTTTGACTGAGTTATAGACGGGAACCCCCTTCGGATTGAAAGGGCTAGCTTTCAATTCAAGAGATTATTTATAGGTTACCTTAGTTATTTCCTTGCACAACCAGGGAGTTTTTTGGGTGACAACATTTTGGTGTCGTTGTCGGGGAGCGAAGGTGAAATTTCCCCTGGGAGAACAACAAGATCCATCTCTGATTGCTGATAGTGAATAGTTTTCAGACATAAGCAAGTTGTGCATCATTCACCTGATGACTCCAGTCAAGCTTCAAATCAAATTCAAAGACTCCACTGGAGGACGATCCTTATTGACATATACTTGAAAGGACAATACGGGAAAAGTAGATATCAAAGCTTGAGTTTTATCCAAGATGTAATATTATCTTTTGTCAACTACTTATTGTACTTCCCTGAGCATATCAAAATAATTTTCCATGGCTTACCGTATTTGAATGCAGAGCACAAATATACACTTGTATATCCTTCTTTAAAATTTGTAGCTATACCTTCTTCTTGAATTGCTGATCTTGACCAAGTTTTTTCATATGAGGCATATGATGTCCATGACCATTCTTATGAGCCTCATGTGATCAAGGCTGATATTACTCCCCCTGTATCTGATCTTATACCTTCCAAGATTCAAGAAATATATAGACCCTTAAGATTGCCAAATACCTTCTATGATTTTCCTCCAAAACATTATAAATACATACCCAAGTTTGATGGGGAACCTGACAACTTTGCAGCTGAAAAACAAATTCAAGCCTTCGAGCATTTTATAGATATTTTTGAAGTTGAGCATGATGATGTTTGTTTGAGAACTTTTTCTCAATCATTACAAGGGGATGCTAAAGAATGGTTTAGATATTTAGAGCTTGAATCAGTTAGTTCATGGGAGGAACTGAGTGATATTTTTCTGAAATTTTTGGGCAAAAGGAAATCCAAGTGTCAACATTTTTCGGAGTTTTGTGGCATAGAGAAACAGAGGGATGAAATTGTCTCTATGTTCAACAGGAAAATTTTCAGTCTTTATCACAAGATGCCCAGAGATATTCAACCTCCTGAAGCTACTGCCATGTTGCGTTATGGAACAACCTTTCATTCATATTTTTCTTACCATCTCATGAATAAGAGATCTGTGACCTTACAAAAAATGTTTATTGATGCTCGGGAAATAGATTAGAATCTTAAAGCATGTGAGAAACTCCCAAAACAGTTCTTGGATGAAACAAATGCAGATGAACAAGAGAGTGAGCATGTTCAAAAGTAACTTGTTCTACATCCTGATGCATTTCATTATGAGCAAAGGATTGATAATATCATACATTTTCTTGAAGGTCTCAATGATGATGTTTTTGCATAGAGTAATAACAATCTTGTTAAGAAACAAGTTATTGCTCCAAATTTTGATTTTCCTATATATGATGAATATGATGATTATGATGATGCCTTTCATGAACAACCAATTGTATTTCCTTCATAAAACAATGTTCATTTTCAACAGTCTAATGAAAGCTCTCAACCTATATATCACTGTTACAACATTGGACATAAAGAGAGTGATCAATCAGCTGAGAGTAACTTTTTTCCTTTATGCTTTTATTCATTCAAGTTGTTGAAAGAGAAAATTAAAATCATAAATGAAGCAGAGGAACGTGAATCGATGCAAAATGACATAGGTTCACTGGGAAAAACTGACAACATTATATATTAGCAGGGAGATTTTCATGTTTTTCATGATCTTGTGGCTTTATATATGGATTTTGTCAGTTCAGATTCACAACCATTTAATTATAGAGATTTTGAAAATGATGATTGGAAAGATGTTAATTCTCAAAGGAAAACAAACATATTTTCTTTATCAAAAAGCATTCTGTTGCAATTGTCATATGGATATTTTTAGCCTCTTTATTACAACCATCAAATTGAGATGCATGGAAGCAAATATTCATTCGAAGGGATTACACATCAAAGTGACAATCTTTTACATTGTTGTGAGATCAATTTGCAAAAATTTGATGATTCTTTTGTAGTCTTTTTAGAGTCAATAAGCAGTCCCAAGTTTTCAGTGTCAACACTCTTAAAATAATCGATAGCGGGGCTATCAAAACTTTAAGTGTTCCTATATTTTTTTTCTGAAGAAATTCATTGACAATGGGCTTGTCAGTGTTTCCGATAAAATTGACAGGCCGATTGTCAGTGCCAAAAACAAATTTAAAATTTAAAATTTGGAATTACTCAGCATCAATGATGAGGTATGAAACCGCACCACGAGTAAGTGTGAGGTTAAATCATAAATCTATCCATCGCCATCAATGTATGGTTCGTTGAATAATCATGGGTTAAAACGTGTTTCCTACAAATCATAATCATTTTTCCAAATCGGATTGATTTCCCTTATCCACTGCTAAACTCATTTCATTTTGCAAGTTTGTGCTTTCATTTCTAAGTTTGGTAATTTTGTTGTTAAATTGGTAACATTTGACAAGAGAAATGATGACATTCCCATTGTAGGCTAATTCTAAAAACAAGTATAAAGGAAATGCTGACAGTCAGTCTATCAGTGAAATCGCCAGTTAAAACTTTGCTTTCCATGTACAACACAGTAATTTCGAGCAAGCTTTCCAAATAAATGAGAATGATTTTTACGAAACTGAAAGACGCTTTTGTCCAAAACCAACTCATTTAGAAAAACTTCTCTCGGTTTTCTAACAATTATCCTGGTTTTGGATTTTAGAAGGGATCACTAGACCTTATTTTTAGGCTTTCATGAGGAAAAATCTCATGGACAGTTGTTGACTTGGATGCCACATCACCAAATTCGACTTGTTGATCCTTATCTCCAGCCATGACTCTAGAAATAGCATGATCTTTAGATGTAGATAAGATTAGAAAGTTTTATATGCATGTATTTGAGATGTACGTTATGATTATTTAGACTTTGTAATTAAAGCTTTGCTAAAAACTTGTTTTTAGTTAGTTTGTGTTTTCTATAAAGACAAAGATTGAAGAATGAGAAAGGATTCAGGTTTTTTATCAGAAACTTATTGTGCCCTGTGTATTTTATGAAGGTTTAATAAAGGAAGACTAATTTTGTAGCAGTGATTCTTTTTTTTAGAGAGCTTGGATGTGTGTTTTCATGTTTTTGTTTTCCTTCTTTGTTGTCATATGTGTATTATTATATCACTGATAAGAGTGAATAAATTGAAATCATATTTACTATGCTTTGTTTATATGATCAGTCTGCCACAAATTTCTAACTTATGCTTTAAAATATTTCATCCTTGTGGTGCTCTTATAACTATACCAGTGTCTTCTTATTCTGTATTCCATCTCAACATTTTTTAAATTTCAGAGTATCTCAGCTACCCTGCCTCTATGAAGGTTTTAGTTTGCCTCCTTATTAAGCCAATTATTTGACTCCATGCCCAATGGAAATCTATCAAACCTTACCACATTTTTTAAACCCTATTACAATAGAGTTAGTCATTGTGTTAAGTACATAACCAGTTATTTTGATTGAGTTATAGAAGGAATCCCCCTTCGGATTGAAAGGGCTAGCTTTAAATTCAAGAGATTGGTTAGAGGTTACCTCAGTTATTTCCTTCCATAAAAAGGGATTTTTCTAAGTGTTAACATGGTGAAGAGTCAAACCAACTACTAGGTTAGACATAATAAGCATCATGTTAACCACAATTTTTAGGTTTGAGGTGAAGGAAGGCTTTGCATCAGTAAAGAAGAGCTTCAAAGTGAAGAGAACTTAAGATTATATGATTCTCCTTTGATTTAAGATCAAGGAGAGAATGTTCATATTCCTTAAATAGAATATTTCTCTCCTGGATATCTTGAAGAATTGCAGCAAGATACCATCCTTGACAGAAAAACAAAAACTTCAAGAAGAGAGAACATGGAGTACCTTCGTGTGGGGCTCAAAGGTACAAAACCAAGAAAATCCAAATGGATTTAGATTGGAAGGGTGAGGGAATGGTACCCTCATCTATTTGTTGAACAAAAATAGTACTTTGGAGGTTGAAAAGCTTCCAGTGGGGAGTAGTGATCCAGGGGATTAGTAAAGTGCTAAAAAATGAAAGTTCTCAAAACTGATGCCAAAATGTAGATCTCGTCGCCCTGAATCCAATGGAACTTGAATTGCTCAAAACTGATATCATATGCTCCCAATATTGTGTTTTGATCATTTTCCTAAACAATTAAAATTTTTGCAGGTTGGGTGCAGGAATACTGACTAGGCAGGCTTACAGTATTTCTCAGGCCAATGGCAGGCTTCAAAGTGGCTTCACCGGATTGGTTCGAATTGGTAGTTTATGATTGGTTGTGGATGGTTTTGGTTGGACCAATGAATGGGTGCCACATGGCCCAATCACAGGCTGCCACGTGGCACCCTGGGGTTGAACAAAAATTTTTTTATGGCCTAAACTAGCCTCCATGGGGGTCGAACACGAGACCTCAAGCATATCAGTGCAACACTCTACCATTAAGCTACTTGTGGGACTTAACTAGCATAGTTCACAATTTCTATTTAAGCCTTAGGCATATGACCATTAGGGAAAGTGGGGAAAGGGGCCAAGGCTAAACCCCTAACCCTCGGTCACCTTACACCCACGAGACCGTAGGATAAAGGGAGTCGAGGGTTCAGGCTTAGCCTCGACCGAAGGTTTTGGAACCCTCCATATAAATGAAGCAGAGGAGATGGGATAAGAGTTTGAGGAATGGGGGCTTAAAATAAGGCCCTAGGTTGAGGTCCTATGGCATAGTTTAGAACCATTGACGCAAAGGTTTGGAGCTACAGGTAAAGGGAGATAACCCTTAGCCCAGGCCTAAGTCACACAAGGTTGATGGAACCATGGGCGTAGGAACAGATAAGGTGTCGAGAGATAGGTGTAGAGTTCAGAGGGCCATCCCGAGGTTATGTGGAACCATAAAACCAATGGTGTAGGGTATGCAGGGCCTATGTCGGCGGCGGCGGCGGGTTAGCCCCAGTCCTCAGGCGTATGGCCCATGTGTCCCTCTTTTTCCGCCCAAAGGGGTCATTGGGCATTTAAACTGATCGACATATTACACCCGAAACAATGAAAATCTCGTTGGTGTACGGCAAAAATGTCTCTTGGCGGTTCCAAGAAAGGAAAAAGTCGTAGAATAGTTAGTAAGGGAGTCCAATTTGTAGAGTAGTTAGCAACAAAACTTCTCTAGAGCATACCTTTCTTAGTTTTTGGAAGAGCCAAGCTTGGGCTTTTTAACTATTCTGGAGCCATTGGAGAGATCATTTTTACATTTTTAGCATTGTAAATCCACGAAATCACAGACTTGAGCACTTAATGAAAGAGACCCAACATTGGAAGTTGGCCCAGGAGATGTAGCCTAGGAGGGGTGAACTCCTTTATCATTTTGTTGTATTGTGTTTTTGTGTATGGTATATTTGTCTTTATTTTTATGCTACAATCTGAGTTTAAAAACATTTAATTTATGTAATTTTGCAAATTGGTCCATTGCCTAAAAGACATAAAAATTTACTTGCAAACTTTCAATAAACCTTCAAGTTTTTAATATAGATCAATTGAAGGTAGGAGTCATTTCTTTCTTGAACTCCTACGGAATTAGCCTCTTAACGCTTCTCTCTAATGATGTTATTTCTTAACTGCAATATCTGATGATCAGTCAGGGCTGCTTGACTCTCTTTTCGGAGTGTTGAGTAGAACTTTTCCTTCATCTGCATGTTTATACCTTTTCCTTGACTTATTGTCTCCTACCCTATTGATATCCAACCCTTGCCTTTGGACCACTAATGGGATAGGTTTGGACTTGTGTATATCTAGATGGTTGGCATGATGCCCCTCTTGGTTTTACCTTTCCAAGTATGATAGGATCTATAATATTACAATGTTTACCTTTGCTTCCCTTTATTGTGCTCCAACAATCTTTTCATTCTCTGCTTTGCAGCTTCTCAGTTCAACTCTTAGGCTTCTAAGGGTGTCCATAATTTAAGAGAGTCTTATTCTTTCCTTTTCGCAACTGAATCTTCTTCATAATCATTTTGGGATCTATTTGTGCCATACTTCTCCATTCAGCTACTCATCCTTTCTACTCCCTTGTTGTTCCTTGATGTTTACTTATGTGTTGTTACACACACATAGTTGTTAGCCAACCAAAAATGCAAATAAACACAATTACCCATCACATTGGCTTATTTGCAATAAGTATGTTGAAGTGAAACCTTTTGAAACATAAAATATAAATTAGTATGTTGATTTAAAGATAAAATAACCAATCGGTAATATGTCAAAACAAACATTATATCAACTATAATTTAAAATCGACACACATTTGTATATAGAAAAGAACTAGCAGATTAAATACTCATCCTGGTTGTGTGCATGAGAGCCTCTTCAGGTCTAGTGTTGAACCTTCGCTCTTATATCACTTAGTAACACACCCTCCCACCCCCTTGGGTTATTCTTGGGTAGTGGAATTTGTTACATCAAAATTTAACCAATCTCCAAGGTTTATTATGAAGATGGGGTCACAAAACCCTCTTTCTCCAATCTTGTCAACGTCTAAAATAGATATTACCATCATATTCAATGCGTCGATAACATTCCAATGATATACATTTTATTGCAATCCAATTCTTAGATTTAAAGTCATGTCAATTTGATATTTGCTCATTATTCCTTATCACATCAACGAATATGTCCACATAGCAATGCCAAAAATCATATGTAGCTCTTCCACATAGCTCAAAATCTAGTGTGGCTCTCACCACGTCATAACGCCATCGTGCGATTCCTTTAGAAAATACCCTGCTTAAACCTTTGTGACGAGATGGCGAATTTCCTATTATCTGTAGGAGAAATGCCCGTTTAGCACTCTTTATTAGTTGTGCCCACACCCTAGAGGTGTTGTGATAGACCCAACCATGGTCCCCCCATGAAATGTAATGTAAATTTTTTTCAATTAAGTATATAATATATATATATATATATAATATATATATATAATAATATATATATATATTCCCCATAGAAAAAACGCAATTTTTATTAAGATGTTGAAAATTACATGTTGTAGATTCTTGGAAGCATATGCTGTAAGAGTGGTTGTTGCCACTAACTGTGTGATACTATCAAAAAACTATCCCAGGTTGAGAGACTAATAAGTTAATACATATGATATGTTTGATACAAAATATATACATGAATAAACTGAGAAAATTATGATCACAGTCATATTAAAAAAAAATTCAGGACTTGTTTGCCCCGAAATGTTGTTGATCATCATAAGGTCTATTGAAGTATCTATAGAATTCCTGCTCTGTCTGCTCCTGGATCATCTAGAGCCCTCGAGGCTGGGTGTGACCTACTTGGATAATATGTCAGACTCCTGATTGCGCTCCCTGTATATGTGGTGACAAGAGATATAGTCAAATTGAGATTTTAGAAGTAAAGTCTCATCCAAAATATTATGAAGTGTGTGCATGTGACATGCATACTGTTGGTTAAACCAATTTATGATGAATTTGAAATCGCCAAAAATATGAATGCGACGACATCCCTTCTCAAGTGCAAGATATAGCAAACATCTGAGTGTAATAAGTTTTGCAAAGTTATTGGTTCCATCTCCCAACCCCGTCTAGATTTTATAAAAATGATTTTTTAGCAATATGAAGTAATACGCCCTCTCCACAACCTTGTTGCTATGATGAACCACCGAAGTATGCCCAAGGGATGTTCCTGTTGATAATCTCAGCAGAGATATTGCGTGGAGTGTGAGGATGATCATCCTCCAGTATAT
The DNA here is from genome assembly GCA_000404065.3 of Pinus taeda. Lineage (NCBI taxonomy): Eukaryota > Viridiplantae > Streptophyta > Pinopsida > Pinales > Pinaceae > Pinus > Pinus taeda. The sequence continues at coordinate 11,004 of APFE030199885.1, forward strand.
TGTTATATATAGAGATGAGGTGTGTTGTTGTTTGAGGCCAAAGCAAAGCATTGCCCGAAAAAATAAGTTTATTTCTTTGCAGCCAAATGCACCAAGAAATAAGGAGGGGGAGGTTCGTAATCATGATTGGGTGTGCTGAAAACCACTACAATTGCCAAGCTTCCAAATATTAGCTCCATACCAACGATTGGGAAGGTGAAGATTTGCAAGTACATTATTCCATAAGGAGATGGTAAATACACCAAGTTGGTCCAAAAAATGATCTCTTATGAAGATTGTCCCTTGTAGGGGCTTTGTTTCAAAGTATACACCACATGAATACTATTTCTCTGGGAGGTGTCTTCAGCTTCTAAAGAGTGCACCACCACCAATCAGAAGCAGGGGGGTATGTGAGCAGAGTAGATGAGAGGATATCCCTCCTTAGGAGAATAGGAACCAAGTTGCGAGTGTGCCCAGATGAGCTCATCCTCTCCCTCAGTGATCCGAACATGTGATTCAGCGAGTGTGCTAATATAGGATTTCCAATCATTGTGCCAGATGTTAGGTACACCCAATAGTTCAGCAGATTTCCAGGCTTGATAGAAAATATTATAATTGCCTGGATCAACAATTTGAGCAAGTCTAATGATACCTGTGTTTGAGAGGAAGTGTAGGAGCTCAGGTGGAAGATGAAAAGAATTCCCACATCCAGACCAAGGATCCATGCCAATATGAACTAGGTTACCAGATCCAATCCTCCAGGTTAATCCATCACGTATGTAGGATAGAGAGTTCAATACCACTCTCTAGATAGTATATATATTCATTTTGTTCCATGTAGGTCGCTTGGTCCAATCGAGGGGACGGAGAGGGCTAATATACTTCTGAATGACCACCTCAGTCCATAGATTCTTTGTAGTGAGAACATACCATCCAATTTTTGTTGCTAATGCTTCTGCAAGGCATCAAGCTTTTTCATGCCCCATCCTCCCTATTTATTTGGGAGAGCAATGAGGTCCCATCTGACCCATGCATATGTATGACCTTGATTTCCTTTCCATAAGAATCTGCAACAAAACTGTTGTATTCTATTCAAAATTCCTCTGGAATCCAAGCCAAGGACATCTAGTACACCGGTGTAGCTTCTAATACAAATTTGATAAGAGTGAGTTGACCAACCCTAGAGAGGCATCTGTGATGCCAGATATTTAGTCGCCTTTCAATTTTTTCCACAAGCCATATTCAATCAGTTATCTTATATTGTATGGGCTTGAGTCGAAAACCTAGGTATTTAAGACCATCATCAAATGGGAGAATTGTGAAGGGAAATCTCTGATGAATAATGTGAGTTTCATTGTGGGAGCAACTAAAAATAGTAAATGTTGATTGATGTTGATTGCATTCCATGCATGTAGCAAAGCAAAACGATCTGAGAATAGAAGAAAATGCATTTGTGTCACTAATCGATCCATTGAGGAAGAATAGGACATCATCAACAAATAGTAGATGGGTAAGGATGCAACTGTTGGTGATTTTATTACCCTGTATCCTTCCCTATCTTTTATCCTCAGGTATAATCTGACTCAAGCCTTCCTTGACCAACAAGAAAATCAGGGGAGAGAGAGGACAGCCTTGTCTAAGGCCTCGTTCAGCATGGAAAAAGGAAGAGGTAGAACCATTGATAAGAACGCTATAAGAAACATTGGAAATACAGCACATGATCCATTGGATGAAGGCTATGGGGAAGCCCAAATGAGTTAAAAACATTCTCAAGTATAGCCAACTAGTATGATCAGAAGCCTTTGCTAAGTAAATCTTTAGGATCATACCTTTTAGCCTCTTGATCTTGATGGAATGGAGGACCTCCTGGGCGATGCCAACAACTTCATGAATCTGACGATGATTAAGGGAGGAAAACTGATCTAGAGAGGTTTTAAGATAAAATAGGTTTAAGTCAGTTGGGAATAATTTTTGCTGTGATCTTATATATGCAATTGCAGAGTGAGATGGGCCTAAAGTCATTTAAGGTCTGAGGGGAATCAGATTTGGGAATAAGGGAAATAAAGGTTGAGTTAAATGCATTATACATTTGGCTACTTACCTGATAATCTTCAATAACATGTAGCAGATCATTGCCAAGCACTTCAAAAAAAGCTAGATAAAATTCAACCAGCCATCCATTCAGTCCAGGGCTCTTGTCTTTCTTGAACCATTTAAGGGTGCCTTCCAATTCTCCCATAGAAACTGGCTTGATGAGATCCTGTGTAGCTTCTTGATTGACGAATCTAGGAAACAACCTTGTCACTTTGATAATCTCAGCAATAGTAGCTTCCTACAATGCTTTATAGAGCCAACTGAAATGAGAGGTACTAAGAGTGGCCAAATGATTAAATGATTGAACCCGGTGATCATAATCATCCTCCAAATGCCAAATAATATTGATGGCCCGTCAACCATTTGCGAATTGATTATAAAACTTTGTATTTTCATCCCCAGATTGAAGCCAAATGGATCGAATCCTAAATCTCCAGGTTTGTTCTCTATCCTTTAGGAATCTGGTTCTCTCTACTTCAAGTTTGATAAGGTGATCTTTTGCTTCAATAGATTCAAATCCCAGACCATCCGCTCCAACCAAATTAACAAGTTCAAGTTCAATGCCATTAAGGAGGTGATCGTCCCTTACTCTTTTTTCTTTGGCCCAGTTGATTGTTTTGTGCTTGAGGCAGAGAAGTTTTTTAGCAAAACATTCAGTGTGTGTCTATCCAGGAACAGGAGGAAGGGATTTCCAATAATCAATGACAATTTTGGTATACTCCTCATCCTTAAGCTAGATCGAGTTAAACTTAAAAGGAGATTTTGGCTTGCGATCTGCACTTCTAAATTCAAGGTAGATTGGAGAGTGGTCAAATAAGCCTCTTGATCCCACCCATTAGTTGTATAGGGATAATCAACCAAGAAGGTCTTCTTTGATAAGGAAACAATCCAGCCTTCTGGCAAGCATTCCTCATCGTTGAGCCAGGTCGAGTTAAACTTAAAAGGAGATTTGGCTTGCGATCTATACTTCCAAATTCAAGGTAGATTGAAGAGTGGTCAGATAAGCCTCCCGATCCCACCCATTGGATGTACAAGGATAATCGACCAGGAAGGGCTTCCTTGATAAGGAAACAGTCCAGCCTTCTAGCGAGAATAACCTCTCCAGTCCTTCGATTACACCAAGTAGTTTGTGGTCGAGCCATAGGAATATCAATAAAGTGATGATCTTCCAAAAGGAGACTGATGGAATCAAAAAGTGGATAAACCTGTGCATTGTGTCCCCAAGATTCCACATGGCCAATGGAGAAATTAAGATCTCCCCCTAAGATGATGTTATCTACTTGAATATATGTAGTATTGAGGAGATTTTCCCACTAAGAAACCTAATTAATGTAGGGACCATATGCATTGATTAGTCTCAAATCCCTCCCAAGATTAGAAGAAAAGATGTCTACCCCAATAATACCATCCCCTCCCAAATATTAATCAGCTTGTTTACCCTAGGATTGTAACCAAAAGCAATGCCTCCATAGCGGCCATGAACATCAAGAGCATGAAAGTACCAACCAGATACAAGGGCTGGGATGATCTAGTCAATGAGAGAAAGGGTTTCCTAAAGGAATATGATGTCCACCCTCTCGAGTTCAAGCAAACTCCCAAAGGCTAGTTTGTTGGCAGGCCTAGCCATCCCACGACAAATGTAAGATAACCACTTCATGGAGAACCAGAGGTAGGGGAGGTCATAGCTCTAAGGACCCTATCAATGGGAAGTTTTTTGCCTTGTGCTACATCAAATCCAGCTTGGATTATAGCCTTTGAGATATGGGAATTTATGCCTCTGGTGGGTTTGGCGGTTTTAGGAGGGGGAATAATGCCAATACTGCAACAATCATCTGATGAAGATTTGACCAGGGATAGGAGGGATGAATGACTCGGTTGAGATTCATTTGAAGTCTCAGAAGAGGGTGTAGTGATAGGGGCATCATGGATGAAGGGGGGGTATCGGAGAATGTGGGAGGAGAGGATACAAGGAAGTAGATAACGGGGGAATGAACAAATGCAGGAGATGAGATGTAGTGTGAAATTGATGCAATGTGATGAGAATATGAAATAGAGGTAGAAAAAAGAGGGAGAGAAGAGGGTGGATTACCTAAAGTGATTCCAGTCGCGACTGCACGTGATTTTGTGATGCGAGGAGAGGGTGGGCAAACAAGTTCCTTGCTCGGTCCATGCATTTGTGCTTTTTCCTTTGGGGGGCGCCAAACAGCCTTTGTGGGCCTCTTGTCCTGAGATCCTAATGGGATATCCGATGTGTTGTTATCATGTTGAGATAAATAAGAAGAGATGGAGGCAAGCAGTGGACAATCCTTGTACGGGTGTCCAATCTTATGGCACTGTCGACATTTTTAGGGAACCCCCTCATAATCAAGAATCTACAAGTGATTAGTGTTCCTCCACTGTATATTTAGGTTTTCCTCCAAACCTTCACGAGTATCTAGATGACCCAAGATGTGAGCCATAGCTATGTTTCAAGTGACAATATAGGATTTATCATAGTCCAAAAACGTCCCAAGTGCATTCCTGATGCGCTTAAATATGTCCTCGGACCATAAGTGTAGCAGAAGACCAGGCAGACGAACCCAAATTGAGCCAGCCCCCAGATGTTCATGTTCTGAGTAAAAAAGAGGGATCCATCTCTTAAGTAAGACGAGAGCAAGTTCTATATGATAGAATTTAGATAATACCCAGGGTACATATTCAGGGCACTGAAAGCGAAGAGTGAACCATCCGCAGGATAAAGTAACCACCGAAGGTAGATCTTCTAGCACTTGTCCCAAAATCTCCAAAATTCATTTCCTGAGATGGGCAACACTATAGGAACATCCCCGAACCTGACCAACCAGAACCCTGTCTGCAGTGTCGAGAATGTCTCCCATCTGTAAGTCGTCACCGAGGGTTAATGAAATCTTTTTGTTCCCAACTTTAAATCCCTTGTACTTCTTCACAGTTCGGGTGCTTTTCCAGTGGTAAGATTGACATGGGCATTACAAGCAGCGGCTTGTTCTTCACGAACCCTAGAATCTTCTCCCAAGTCAGGAAGCATTAGGGAGGAACCTTCAAAATATCCAGATGTGATAGGGATGGACACCATAGGTGGGGTCGCCCACCAGAGATGTAGGTAGTTGCAGAGAAATAAAAAAGGTTGTGACTAGAAGACGAGGTGGAGATACTGTCTAGATGCACACAGAGTTGAAGGGATCCTCAGAGTAGTCCACCATATCAACCTCCATCTCAGCTAACAAACAACTATAGGAGATCCACAAGATATTCGGGCCAGTCAACAGTTGCCAAGATTTCAAAAAAGTGCACCGATGTATTCCCTAGATGCCAGAAAACAGAAGGTGGCCAACAGGTAGTTGTAGTCACCAAGGGCGAATGGAAAGTATCTTAACTACAGTCGTGAGAGAAGGGAACCCTAGCAGTATGCAGTCGAGGGCTAGTGTCCTTCTGTCGCAAAGCCATCAGGATCATCCAATAAAATCCCATGTCAAATTGAAATACCTTAAATGAACCATAACCCACAATACCTTATATCTATATAATAAAAATATGGGATGAATAATGGGATACGGATTCTAAAGCTGAGAAGGTTACTTGCTTCAGATGGGTTAAGTTTTCCTTGTTGAAGGAAAATTTGGATAGCTTCATGGAAACCATTGAATGCTAGTTGGTGCATTTTTAAATAGATTGATCTTCTTAATTAAATTGGGTAGCAAGAGGATGCAAACCATGGTTGGTTGGAATTGTTGACAAGGCAGATGAGGACAAAAAATTATGAAAAGAATGGGAAACCTGCCATCTTGTCAGAATGTGCAAGCCACCCACTGCACCAAGCTAACCAATAACAAATTATTCTAGAAAATAGATAGATATGTGGCATCATTGGAAATGTTGAAAGATTGTAGCAGATAGAGGTAATTGTTTGAAGGTTGCGTAAAGGTTTTGGGAGCAACTAGGGAAAACTTTGTAGGAAGGAGAGGGGTGGATGCACTGGAACAAATAAGAAAGAGGAGAATGAAAACATAAGAGTTGATTCTCTGGTCTAGTAATAGAGCAGAGAAAAACATAGGAACTTGAAATGCAATTTTAGGGATAGAAAATTGGATTCGTTATGTTGTTCAGAGGGAGAAATCTAAAAGATGTGTTCCAAAATTCCATTAGAGAAGCAGATTTTCTGGTTGGCAGAAGTTTGGAAGAAAAAGTTTAAGGTGAGGAGGAATTTGCCTCTCGAGTCCCCATGACCCGAGGGTAGAGATGGCATTTCTCAAAAATCCATGAGGGCTGGGGTGGAAGAAATTATCTTGGAAAAGTCCTGGAAGTTTTTTGAAGATTTTTTGTTGCATTTACTATATTGGTTTTGATTTTGGAGTTCCTATTTTTGGGTGGAACCTCAATGTCTATGTGCACTAGTATATTTGTAGCTCAGTTGGAGGGAGGAGATGGCAAAATTTGTGGTTCTTGGTTCATTTAAGAGTTGTGCTTTAGTCCCTAAGCATTTAATAGTTGAGGGTGATAGTTGTAAGTGAGGATTGGATAAAACTTCTATGGTTGGGTGGAGAGTCCTTGTCCCAGACTCAATTGCCAAAAGTTATTAAGATAAATGTTCTTCTTATATATGTGATGTTAATGAATGTATATTTTCCCTTTCTGTTTTGAATCAATGGTATTAATATATGATGAATACATGTGATAATGTTTTGGTCACAGTTCACAGTAATATGGTTTGGAAAAGAAAGTTTTGGTTACATGCAATGGTGTGATGTTTGCGGTATATGCTAACTTCACTAGTGTAAAATCATGCCACTATGTAACAATAAGATTCTCTCTGAATTGTAATCCTATTGATGTTATGTCGAATGAATTATCCAGTCTTCATTAAAATATGTTGTGGTTTTGGGCTTGAAATCTGTTTATATAAGAATAGGCAGCGGTAAACATTGTTATATGTGTCATTGGATAAAATTCCCAAATGCTTGATATCCTAGTTTAATGTTTATGGTTAAAATATTGGCGTGCACCTGTGAAGTATATATATAGTTGAGCCACGTCATGGTGTTGAATTGTGTCACTGCACGTGATACTGCCAAAACTCTGGCGTTGTATGTTTACTTATTAACTCTTTTGGTGCAATTACATGGCCTATAGGCTCGTAGGTGATCCAATTCAACAATAAAAGGAATTGTATGCTATGACTAAATTCATACATGTTTGCAATCCTCTTAAATGAGTGAACAATATTCTCTGTTGCGACATGTTATGCCTCATTCAGTGCAAAACTGAGTGAAGATATGTCGATGCATTCTGGCATCGAATAGTGACCACGGGTCTACACATATGAATACATGTATTTATTCATATGAGAAGAACAATATATCTTCTCTCATTGTTGTCATAGAGTAGCTGAGAACATTTATATATGTAGACAGATATGCATATTCGAATGACGATAAGTTTGGGCGTGGTTGAACCTAAGAGTTCCATGCCCAAGAAGTAAAACAATCCCGTCATTCGTAATATGTGAAATCAAGGAAAATTACTACATGGTGTATTACCATGTTGAAATCCTTAATTTCCTGGTCGAAAACCTTTACATTGGATATTAAAAATATACATACATCTATATATA
>APFE030199885.1:33545-44971 GCA_000404065.3 Pinus taeda
AGCGCCCTCCGTGTCCTTGGGAACAGCCTCACACTAAGCCTTTTGACCCTATGCATGCATCTGATTTCTTTGGTAGATTGAAACTGCCTTGGCAAAGCTTTTCATCTTACTTACTTTCCCTACTTTCCAATTTGAGCGACCCCTACTTTCTTCCAAGTCAACCACACTCAAAATGAAGTTTGGCTATAGCTCCGAGATGGTCATACTACAGTACTACGCTCACCTCCTGGCGGGAAATTGTTGGGGGTTCGCTCGTCTTCATTGACCTTTGAGTCGGGTTATTGACTCAAATGGAAAACAAAGAGAAACAGTCATTGTTACACCAATAGCCCTGTAGGGGAGATCTTGACAATCTGGTCCAGTCAAAAGGTCTGGTACGGTAACAAAGGTATGGGTACGGGTCAGGGCAGGTACGATAGCAGCAGGTACGGTACACGGCCGAGAGCGAGTGATACGGGAACTACAAACTGGCCGGGGTCTAAACAAACAAAACTCCACAGGACGGCATCTACGGGGCGGGCTTAACTACGGGTTGAGAGGTCAGTTCAGGTCTTGTCAGGTATGAGAAATCGGTCTACTAAATCGTTCAACAATAACACAACCAAAGAAACTTCACGCCACCCTGTAGGAGCCTTATTGGCGGAATGGTATGAGTTAGAGAGCTTTATGGATGGACATTCAGTTAGGTCCGTATTGGAAGGGGTTACGTTAGGTCCCGTATTGGATGAGCATCGGCATCGGTTGAATGATATGGGAAATCATATGCAAACTGCTTGGGAGGGGGCTTGAGAGGAAAGGAAGGGAAGGGAAGGGGATTGAGGGAAGGAAGAACCGGAGCGACGAAAGACCAAAGAGACACTAAAGCAAGAAGATACTACCTCGAATGGTGAATTAGAGAGAGTTTTGACCATGATAGATGGATTGTGAACTTTATTTAACCTTTTAATAGCCAATTTCTTTAAGGAAATTGATAGCTCTATATAGTTCAAGTTGTCTTCCACGTTTAACTTAAGAGTTTGTTTACTTTTGAGATAGGTATTCTACCCCTCTGAGCCACTTTTATGTATTTTTAATCTAGAAACCATAAACCTCCAACAATCATAACTAAGAAAGTAGATGTTCTCCTAATCCTTGGTTTTACTGGGAGTTACTATGTATTTACTCTAGTTATCTTTCCTAGAGAGCTTTTAGGTTTATCTTGAAAATTGGGCCAATTATTTTGAATCCCTCCCAATCCCTCCAGTGTCATGAGAGGGGAGCTCATGGAATAGAAAACCATGAAATACTAGGTGGAAATCATTTGATTAAGCCTTAAGCATATTTTCTAAACCTAACTCCCAAAACCCAAGAGCAAGAGCAAGTTTTTTGAAAGGTAGGGGGAGGAGGAGAAATTTGCTTTCCCAAATCCTATCAATGAACAATCTTATTCTTTCGGTGCATGGTGTGCACCTCTTTCTAACCATCTTCCTTAGTTTTTGATGTCATTAACATAAAATTTCCTTTGAAACATTTCTTAAGGGTTCTCCCAATGGTGACCTTCCTCGTTGGAAATTAGTCCAAGTCTTTGTTTTGTCGAAGAAGGCTTGTGAAACCAAATTTTCATTTTATTCAAGAGGAGACAATCCTTGGTAAAATGCCCATACTTGTGGCACCTCTAACACTTTGATCTAGGTGGATATTGGTGGCCACCCACCTATTCCACCCAGACCTCCATTCAATTTCATCAGTTTCCTTGTTTATAGTAGCATTTACTATTTTTAGCAGTTTTTCAGGTCCTGAACTTTTGGAGCAGTTTTGACCCCCTAAACGACGTTTTTTTGAGGTCTGCAGCAAGCTCATACCATTGGCACAGGCACGCGGAAAATCCTGTAGTACTCAAAGATATATTTCCAACGAGGTATCATACGTGCCAAACGAAGATAATATGACCAAGTTATGACCCCGGGAAGTTGGCTACCCAACTAACCCTAATGAGGCCCACAAACTCTTAGTGTTCCATCTCCCATGGTTAGGGTTTTGGTTGTTTAGGGTTTTCCCTTGTTGTTCAATAATAAAAAGGCCATTGAGCCTCGTTGTAACATAATTTAGAGGCATGTAACCGCCACATCTCTTCTCATAGATGGACTCATTGGTTAATTCACGGGCCTCTGGCCATCTCCAAAGACTGTGCAGAGATGGGTTGAAAGAAATTGGTCCGATAAAATTCAAGGCAAAATACCCATTAGATTTTGTGGGAAGGGGTACTTTACCTTTCATTTTGAATCCAGAGAAGATAAGGACTTAATCTTCAGGAATGGGCCCTATTTCATGGATTCCAGAGGCCTGTATCTCAATAAATGGACCCCAGATTTTGACCTAGAATTGGATGTCCCCAGTGTTGTTCCGGTTTGGGTCCGGGTCCCTCACCTCCCCCTTCATTACTAGGGAGATGAATCGGTTCTTGCAATGGGGAACGCAGTTGGCAGATTCATTGATCGCAGCGAACCAAAAGATAATATGCAAGCCTATGTGCGTATTTGTGTTGAAGTGGACCTTGGCAAAGGCCTTCCCGAAGCCATCAAACTCAAAGTGGATGATTGGGGCCATATTCAGCAGTTGGATTACGAGCAGATCCCATTCAAATGTAAGGTATGTCATGAATATGGCCATTTTGCCAGTCGTTTTACTAAACTTGTTGATGTAGAGAAATAAGAAGAATGATTTGGACACTCCAGCTTGACAAAGCTCCAGGCCCAAATGGCTTCCCCGTCTATTTCTATCAAGCCTTTTGGGGAGTTATTAAAAAAGACTTGACCAAAATGCTCAAATGGGTCCAACGAAAGGGTAAAATTGGAGGTTACACCAATGCCACTCATCTTGCTCTCATTCCCAAAGAAAATTGACCCTCATCCTTTGCTCGATTTTTGGCCCATCTCCCTCTGCAACTCCTCTTACAAAATCTTGACCAAAATCCTTGCTTCTCACCTTAAATCCCTTCTCCCTTCTCTCATTTCTGAAAACCAAGGGGGGTTCTTGGCCAATAGACAAATCATTGATTCTATCCTCCTCGTCCAAGAAGCTATTCATTCAAGTCAATCTAGAAATGAGAAAGGGCTTATTCTTAATCTTGATCTGGCTAATGCATTCGACAAAGTAAGGCACTCCTTCCTCCTGGTTGTTCTAAAGAAGATGGGATTCGATGCGGTATTTTTAAACCTCATCAAAGCTTGCATTTTTGGGCCCTGGATCTCCCCTCTTGTCAATGGCAGACTTGGAAATGCTTTCCAATCATCCCAGGGTCTTAGACAAGGTTGCCCACTTTCACTTTATCTTTTTATTCTGATGGTTGAATCATTTAGCAAAGCGTTGGATTTCAATAGGAGGGTTGGCCTCATCACAGGTATTAAATTTAGGAATGGAGTTAAGAATATAAATCACTCACAATTTGCTGATGACACCTTGCTAATTGGAGGAGCTTCCATCATAATAGCCCGGCGGTTCAATGTTCTTTTAGATAAATATATGAGATATTCTAGTGGATTGGTCAATCAGCTGAAAAGCTACATTTATGGATGGAATACTACAGCTCAAGTCCTTCACAATATTGCCAATACCTTTGGAGTTTCTTGCAACTATGATTGGACTCACTTCACCTATTTGGGCATGCCAGCGAGTGTAGGTCCATGGAAGGCAGAAGTTTGGGATACCGTAATTGACAAGATGAAGAGAAAAGTGCAGCAATGGGGCTCCATTTGGCTCAACCTAGCAAGTCGCCTCATCCTTTAAAATCAGGTATTTCCTCTCTGCCTTTATACCTATTTACTCTCCTTCAAGCTCCGACCTCTTTTCATTATAAAATGGAAGTCACCCTTCACCAATTCCTTTGGAAAGGAGGGAAAAATGACAAAAAGAAATTCAATTTGGTTAATTGGAAGCAAGTTATTCAGTCCCAAGACCGAGGAGGTCTTGGAATCAGATCTCCCAAATTCCTCAATCTAGCGTTCGAAGGCAAGATTGCTTGGAGATTTATAACAGGCATTTCTAACTGGTGGAAAAGGGTGTTGGAAGTTAAATATTTAAACTTCCCAAGGCAACGGCTTCTCGATCAAGACATCCCTAACATAGACTGCTCTAAAATTTGGCGTTTATGCAAAAGGGCAATCCCCTTCATGGCTCAGAACACTTTTAAAGTCACCAAGGGAGGTGCTGATATTAAAATTGGATCTAATAAAATTATGGGCCAACAACATATAAATAGTCATGATGGAGTCAATCCCATTCTCTCCTTTTTCGATAGCATAGGCATCCAACACTTGGATTAAAGTTCCCAGTGGGATCCCCAATCCCAATTATAGTTAGGGTGGTCCTTTCCAGCCATTCCCAATGATCTCAAGGCAAGTTTCTCTATTCTCCAATCTCATCTCCATAGTATAGCTCCTATAAAAAAGAATGATTTAGATGGATTTCGTTGGGATCCATCTGGATCCAAATATACTATCCAAGCTACCCATCAGTACATCTGCAACAGTAACCATCCCACGCCCATATGGACTCACTGGAAAACTGTCTGGAAATCTGAGGTCCTTCCTAAAATTAAATTCTTCCTTTGGACTCTTCTTAAGGGGGAAATCCTTACTGCGTAAAATTTGCAAAAGCAAGGCATCAGTGGCCCTTCTCGCTGCCCCAATTATCAAGCTGCTGAAGAATCCATTCATCATCTCTTCATTTCCTGTTGCTTTGCTATCACTTGTTGGAGAAATTTATCCTACACTGACCATATTCCTTGGAATAATCAGGACTCCATAGGAGAAGTTCTGCATCAATGGAAAAAGAATTATCCATGGCAGCATAAGAATAATAACATAGTTAAAAGGGTCTGGGATACCCTTCCTTACACTATGTTGTGGAACATTTGGCTGGCTAGAAACCGCAAAGTATTCAAGGACAAGGAATCAACCACAAGAAATCTCTGCAACAAGGCAAGGAGCCTCGCTCTAGAAACCATCTCTGTCAAAAACCAAAGAAATATTGATATTATCGATCTTAGCGCTGAAGAGCGAAATTTCATTGGTTACCTGCTGGATAAAAACAACAGTAACCAGAATGGCAACACCACTAGCAACAGGCATAACAATGTAAATCATAAATGGAAAATTAGATTAAAGGGTGGAGAGGTTTTCAATATGGCTCAAAAATTGCAACAACTATTATTATTATTATTATTTTTTTTTTTTTTTTTTTTGGTGCTTCAAAATCAAATCTTGGAATTGCAGGAGTAGGAGTCATTTTCAACGCCAACGGGGAACGCATAGTCTCTTATGAATGGGGACTTGGGCCCATATCCAATAATAGGGCCAAAGCTTTGGCCCTATATCAAGGACTCATCCAACTCAGTAAACTTGGTATAGGTACAGCTCTGATATTTAGAGACTCGACGGTAGTCATCAACCTAATGGCTCAGAATAGGAAATCTCCAACGTTCTCCTCCAACAGACCATTAGCCGATGTCAAACTTTGGGCCAATCAATGTCAAACTTGCGTTTCCACCACACCCTTCGCACCCTCAACAAGGACGCCGACTTCCATGCCAACAGATCTTGTACCAGGCCATTGGGTAGCCTTCTTTTTAATGTAGTGGAAACCCAACACTATTTACCATGACAAAAAAAATAAATTGTTTCAATCAGATTTGCAGTAATCTTGAGAATTCTGACATTTGGAATTGGTCAAAGATTCATCAGATCTACCTCATGGCCAAAATCTGCCTTGGGATCTGGCATCTCCTAGAAAATCTCATAAACTTGCTTGCAATCATGCGATCAGTCGTTTTATTTCCAATCGCCCATCCCTCCCTCCCTCCTTCGTCCTTCACCCGTGATCTCCCTCGATTCTCCTCTGTTCTTCCCTCCATTCCCTTGATGGACCCCCCACGCTCCTTCCTCTTCTTATATGCCTCCCCTTCCTTCCATTCCCACACTTTATCTCCCCTTCCTGTTGTCTTGAGTCCCCACTCTGAATTCTCCTCCCTGCATTTGCCCTCGTTACTATCTTTCACTAAAGTCTCTCAGCTGCCCCCCGAACTTCTATTTTCTCCTCAGTGCATTGTGTTTTTTCTTATTCCCGCAGTTCGCTTCCAAGTGCAGTGCTTCTCGTCAGCTCCCTGGTTTATTCAGCGCTCTCAGCATCATCCCCTATCTACAACAATGGCAAGGAGTGAGGACTGTCTCCATTGCGCTGACCTCCAGGCCGAGCTGGAGCAAATATGTGTCCATCAGAAGATCTTGGATGCCAAGATTAACAATCAAAATTGCCTCATCAATGAAAAATATGAAGCTGACATTAATTTGTTTCTCCACAAAATTTCTTCGCTACAAGAGCAGTTCAATCAACTCTCCAATAGGTGCAGTCACGCTGAGGAATCCATTGAAATTCTAAAATATATGATGGAAAAGAGAAATGTAGTTCCCACAAGCTCATCAAGCATCAAGCAAGCTGGTGTTGATGACAAGCTTGAAGAATCTACAGCTCAGCAAATCAGCCACATCAACATAGATTGATTATGCTTTGTAAATGTTGCTTTCTGTTGTTCCAGTTTGTTAGGATTTACTCTTGTTTAGTTTTTTTCAAAAGTCCAAAAGGCAGGAGCAAGGAGGAATTTTGTCCAGCTGGTAACTCCTCCTCTCTTTGTTCTTCATGGCATAAAAGTATGTACCATAGGAGTTCAGCCTCCTTACTTTTTTTTCTGAAATATAATACAACAACCGATTATGTTAAAAAAAAATAGCTCACTGATTGTCCATTTTACTTACTATTGTAACAAGTCATTTCAGATCTGATATATGCTAAACATAACATCTTAAGGAGGTTGAGAACTCATAATTTCATATTGGCTAGCTTGTTCTAACACTTAGCAATTGTTAGGCACAACTTGGCACATACCCTCACATTAATAGATCATTAATTTCTCTGCTATCATAAATACTTTCAGATCCGATATAGCATCAAATAATTCCTCATAAGTGGTTTTTATTGTGTGATGCTCTAAGTAGTTCATTTGGAGAAGATTTGTTGCTTAAACATTGGAATCTAGTGTTTACTTGTATTGTGTTAGCTATACGAATTGTTAAAACTTTGCACTAAGACACTCACACATCTAAGCTCTAATCTTCTAATCTTGTTGATGATTTTAAATTATTTTGGGAATTTGAAATCTCATTAGCTTTGCAACATTAACATAAGATCATTATTTGAATATATTGAGTAATCGTGATTGACATCTTGTGTTGATAGTCATTGATTAATTAATAAGCGGATGATTGCCCTAAGTTCCTTTAATTATTATAATTGATTGAGGATCTTTTGAATTGGTCTATTGTTGGCACTAAAATGATTGGCACTTCCTTAGTTGTGAGATTGCATATAGCTCATTGATAAGTACTCTTGTTATTAAGGATTCATCATAACTTAAAGTACTTGAACATTAGGCTAATCCCAAACTAAGAATTTCACTCATCATCATTGCATAAAGAGTTATAGTCTTATTCTTGCACCTAATAACTTACCTCAAAGCAAAAGCTTGGTTGATAGACTCTTAAGACAACCCTTTCTTGTTTAACTTGAGGGATTCAACCCTTTTTAATGGTTAACATAGTGACCTTGCAGTCGTCAGAGCCATAGTCTCTGCAGCGCTGGAGACACTGGGTGGTTGGAACACAAGGGGAGGTATCGTTAATCAAGACTTTGCTTGCTTCTGGTTGGCTTCCATCCCACTACCTACTTTTAAGACTGGCCTCAAAACATTTAAGAGGAATGAATCCTAAAACAATATTTAATATTGTTGATGATTTTATATTATTTTGGGAATTTGAAATCTAATTGGCTTTGTGGCATTGGCATAAGATCATTATTTGAATATATTGAATAATTGTGATTGACATCTTGTGTTAATAACCATTGATTAATTAATAAGTGGATGATTGCCCTAAGTTCCTTCAATTATTATAATTGATTAAGTATCTTGTGGATTGATTTATTGTTGGCACTAAGTTAACTTGCACTTCCTTAGTTGTGAGATTGCATATAGCTAATTGATAAGTACTCTTGTTATTAAGGATTTATCATAACTTAAAGTACTTGAACATTAAAGTAATCTCAAACTAAGAATTTCACTCATCATCATTGCATAAAGCATTATAGTCTTAGTCTTGCACCTGATAACTTACTTGCATAAGCTTGGTTAATAGACTCTTAGGACAACCCTTTCTCGTTTAGCTTGAAGGATTCAACCCTTTTTAATGGTTAACACAGTGACCTTGCAGTTGTTAGAGCCGTAGTGTTTGCAGCGTCAGAGACACTGGGTGGTTGGAACATAGGGGGAGGTATCGTTAATCAAACCTCTGCTTGCTTCCCCATTGACTTCCACCCCACAACCTACTTTTAAGATTGTTCTCAAAATAGTTAAGAGGAAGGTTCCATCTTAAACTAGACATGTAATTTAAAAGTAACCAAGATCCTTGCATCACGCTTAGATTTTAGGACTTGCATCTCATATAGGTCAGTTGATGATTTCAAACAGTAGTCGTCCATTCGGTTAAATGATCTTGATTTGTAATAGGCAAGAATTTTGATTCCATAAGGCACTACTTTCATTTCTAAATCTAATCAAACCCCTAAGTATTGCTAAATTAAACCAAGTAGTTAGGGCACTCAACAGTGTCTCCTGGGCAAGTCTCTCTATCATCTCACTTCCATTGGGACTACACCCCATAGCCTATTGTTGAGATACAACTAGAACATAGTGGGCGGGGATCAAAGTGACAACCCCAGCTTTAAGCGGTTGTCACAGTGCGTGTACAATATGAGCAACAACAAGATTCATGAAATTTATTCTTCAAATAAAAGTGGAAGATATTTTACCTGGTGTCCAATCCTCCTAGGTTCAAACTAGCCTGGAGCCATGGCATTGAGAGGTAAATACCAACTTTGAAAGCATTCACATATTCACTCGTGCAAAGAGTGGAATGGAATATGGTTTTGGGATTCATGACTTTTATGCTTCAAGTAAAAGTGGAAGGCATTTTGCCTGGTGCACAATCCTCCTAGGTTCGAACTAGCCTAGAGTTGATGTAGCTACACGCATTGAAAGCATTCACATATTCACTGATGCAAAATGTTGAATCAAATATGGTTTTGGGATTCATGAAAGAGGTTAAACTCAAACATCCCACCCTAGTTTACCCACATCTACTTTGCATGTGAGTTAATAGCACGACACTTTGCTTCCATGCATACCATTAACCTTCATGTCGTTGAGACTAATTATTGGTTGCTTATTGACGCTTGAAGGTGTTACCACAGAACGCGTCCATATTATAATAATGCCAAAATTTTATTCCTTCCAACATTTATAATGCTTTATAACTTCATTTTTTCCCTTAGTTTTCCCAAGAGCTTAAATTTAATTTAATTTTAATATTTTTTAAAATTAATAAAAGTTTGGAAATTTACAACAAACTGATTGATGTAAATTTTAATTTCCAAAATGTATTTAATTTATGTCGGAAGAGTTTAAATTATTATAATCAATTTTAATATTTTTTAAATTTAATAAAACTTTGGAAATTTACCACGAATTGATTGATGTAAATTTTAATTTCCAAAATTGTATTTAATTTATGTCTGGAGAGTTTTTTTTTTTTTTTAACAAGATCTGTTAGATGTTATATTACCAAAAAAGGGTGTAGAGCAAGCTCCTATTACATTAAGCTATATTGCAATAGTAGACTAAGTAACAAGACAAGAGCGCGGTCCCTTCTCTTGTGCATAATTTCCAAACTTCATAGATTCTTTTAACTATTCTAGGATACTGCCGGATGTATTGACCTGCTAAGAAAACAAATTTACATAACATAAATTTTCATTGGGTTTATGGCTTGTTGATTGAGTATTCTTGGGCTGCTTCAGTCATGTTGTTGTTGTTGACTGAGTTTTCTCCTTCACTGATCTTAGTGTTGCTCTTGTAGTATTCTACTGCTTCCTACAGATGCTTGCACTTGGTTTTCAAATCCTTTATCTCATGATGTTGCGCTTCCATATTATGCTTCTAAAAGCTATACTCCATTCTCATTTCACTTCTTAGATCTTTGAGAGACTGTTGCAGCCAAAGTATCATGACCTTGTTTCCTTTGCATGCTGGGCATGAAACGTTCTTGGCTGCCTTCTCAATGGGGTTAAACTCCATCTGACCGCTATTTCCCCTTGCTTTGCTATAGCTGCCTGCACTCCCTTGATCCTTCATTGCTTTCATTTGATGGCCTTTGTTCTGAACTTTTTGTGTAATTGTGGATATTGCTGCTGAGGTAGATAATATGATAGAGGGCCTACGATTATGGAGAGGGGAAGGTAAGATGCAGTGGATAATGAAACTCTGCGATGAGGGCTGGATGAGGGAAGGCAATGGCTGATTAAAGAGGAGCAAGGAATGAATGAGCCACGAAATTATGGGCAGAGGCTTGTCAAACAAAGGGTTGGGAGATAAAAAGGCTGCCAGTTGATGTGCGATTGTAGGTGGACAAGGTACAGAGGGTGGAGTTAATTAGGTTAGATGGAGGAATGGTAGCTGAGCGGGCCTTATAGACCGCGTGGAACCCTGTGTGAGGAAGGGGCTATGAATTGGGCAAAGAGGAGCTGCTCTTGCTGACCAAAGAGTGACTAGGCTTCGAGAGTGTTGGGCTAGAAGCGCTATGAGGAGTCGATGGCTAGTCACGGGCCTCAGGCAAATAATAACTTTACAGCAAGTCGCAATTCGCTCTTCTATCCACTCTTTTTTAGAACTGTGATGCTTATGCGTTGTAGGCTTGCCTCCGAACTTATAGTTGAAACGATCCCCCCATGCGTTGGACTTGAGAGCTATCATTTGCGTGCTTTTTCCTTCTCTGGCTTGATTTTCTTCTGAGCTGTGCTTTGCTTGCTCATGAACCTTATGACTTAGATTGCATTTTCTAACAATGACCATTTGCATATCCTTTTTTCCTTGCTTTTTCCTCTGCCTATCCATGATTTTCTAAGATTTCTTTGGGTTGTGTGTTTTTTTTTTTTTTTCTCCATGATTTATCTTGCTTTGTCCCTTATTTTCTCCAGTACTTTAATCTTTTCAAGTTCATTTTGATCTTATGGCACAGGGTGATGGTATTCTTCATTGTTCTCCCAGACTCTTCTTTCATTCATCTCCACTGCTTGATTTGCATGGAGATCTGCTTGTTGATTGTGAAGCCTTAGTATATGTTTGAAAGTTACACTACCAGAGTCTTCTAAATTCCTTCTTAGTCTTTTGATAATTCTACTCATAGACTCGTTGCTTAGACTTTTGGTTCAGATCATTGCCTCAATTATGATGGCCGAATCTCCCAGGATTATTGGATTTTGGATTCCTCTTTTTTTTTTTTTTT